>APFE030153142.1:150541-162588 GCA_000404065.3 Pinus taeda
TGCCCTCATACAAAGAGAGGGGTTGCCTTCTAGGGAAAAAAACCCTAAACTAAACATAAGTTCTACCGTCAGATCATCCACCTAATGAACGACCCAGATTGACTAGAAATTAATATACTTTTAAAAGGAAAATTTACATCTGTTTTTAGCTTCGGGGGCGCTACCCCCGAGCCCCCGCTGGGGGACCACTAGCCCCGGGACCCCCCAGCCGAGGGGGATTAGCCCCCCTGGACCCCCGCGGGGGGGACAAGTCCCCCTCGCACCCCCCCGCGTGGAGGGGTGTACAAAATTGCTGGGGTATACATCCCGCTGAAACAAAGACCTCTGAACAATCATGCTCCACACACAACATCTAGGATATCTACCAAATGTACAACATCTACAAACAAGCTGGAGGTAGAAGGCTCAAGAAAGAACAGAGTCCATCAAAAGGTTAACCAAGTTGAATTGAGATTCTTTCTGGACGTACTTGGTAAAACCACACAACCAGTGTAGGACTCTCAAATGTATCATTAATTTTGCTGAGAAGATGGCGCCAACACTTGCCGATTCCGTTTTCGCAAGACAACTAAAGTCGGAAGTCGGCCAACCAACTCTTCTCAAGCAAATGTTGAACGCTTGCGACTACAAGGAACAGATACATAGATAGCTAGCTGTCAGTTTTAGTTTTAATTTTGCTTTATTTTTGCCTGAAATAAGGACAATCATTTAAACCACATCCTACATTTTTGTAATAAATTATTTTTAGATTTAACTAGTAGTATTTAAACCCTTCTCATGCATTTAGAGAAGGGTCCTGACATTTGTCAAAAACTTGTCCTCAGAACATGCACTTTTGCATCCTCCGAGGAAGTTTTGATGAATGAATGGAATAGTATTTATTGATATCTGTGTATAATATCTACTACTAATGTTGCACTTTTGTACTCTTAGTAGATGTTAGATTAAGAAGAGATAGATCATTATTGCTTTAAGATCATGAGTAGAACTAGTTATAAATGGTACTTTTATCTCTTAACTATTTCTGCTTATGTGTTAAGGTGATATTCATGTTTAGTTATTTATATATGAATGCTTGAATGCTTGAGTTATCATTTGGCACTTCTATACAGTGATAGCTATTTATTTATGCCTAATATATGAGTAACTTATTATGCGATATGTTTTTCACAATTGTTTCATCTAACTTTTTATATGAAATGGTTTATCTTGATTGAATTCTTTTCTCATAGCAGTTGAATGATCTTTATTACAAATTGTTATT
Organism: Pinus taeda; assembly: GCA_000404065.3. Lineage (NCBI taxonomy): Eukaryota > Viridiplantae > Streptophyta > Pinopsida > Pinales > Pinaceae > Pinus > Pinus taeda. Next base: position 151,806 of record APFE030153142.1, read on the forward strand.
TGAAATTATTTTAGATCGTATAACTGAAAGATTACATCCCGGGTTAGTTTTAGAATTAGATATTTATGTTTATTAGAATACAATTCCATGTTGTTAGACTAGATTTAGAATAAAAGCATTTTACTTAGAATTGTTAGAAAGGAAATATCAATTCTCAACACACACACACATATATTGGGAAACTGGTCCCATATCCACAGTCGGACCCACTACACCAAACGGAAAAGGAGCTACTAACCAAGGTCCAGACCGGGTGGGTATCCCCCTTCTTGTAGACTTGATTTTCGGGGCTTCAACATATTTGGCGCTAGAAGGAGGGCCCCGAACTGTGAATGGAAAGTAAGTCTAAATCTAAATACCATTCTAAGAGTAAATCACCCTCACCATCTCCCCCGACTTCTCCATCGCATTTAGAATCTTTAAATCTTGAGCAAGAAGTCGAAAGAACAACAACCACTTCCACAAACCCTGACATTTCAGAGAAATCTACTATTGAACCTCCTGAAGTTGAATCTTTGATCTATAAACTTCAGCAATTTTCTATATCACCCCAAAGATCTAAAAAATCTCAAGGTAGTGTGAGTTCGCAATATAACCCTGCTCATCCTCTTACCAGATTGAAGAGAGAAAAGTTTGGGATTGAGCCAACTGAGTTACCTCTACCTACAAGGAAGAGAGCAAGGAAATCACCTAAAGGGTCTGATAGCGAGACTCTTTCATCATCATCGTCCATCTCAATCTCTCCACCACAAAGTCAACCATCCACCCCTCCACTTTAGATTATTGTTCACTAGTCCACTGGAGCTTCCACATCTACTCCTCAATCATCTGGAATTGTAATATCCTCATCTTCCCAACTGCAGGGATCATCTTCTGTGCTTTCTTCTGTTAGTAGTTCAACGATGGCCCAATCTCCATGGAATAAACAAGGGGCAGTCTTAATGCCTGCGCCCTTAAGTCAAATACCGGCCCATCCTGAAAAATGGCTGCCTAAGTTTAATCCTGAGGCATGCATGCTAGCGGAAGAACATATAAACAAATTTATGTTATCTATAAATCTCAATGGTGTTACTAAAGAAGATGTTGTTGTCCGACTCTTTCCTTACACTTTGCGGGGAGTATTCGGATCATGGTATTTCTCATTACCATCTGGATCTATCACTAGTTGGGATATTTTCCAAGAACAATTCTTGACTAAGTTCGGTGATGACAGGTCTACGACGACATTGATCAATGACCTGTCTAACCTTAGGGCTGAGTCAAAGGATCCTATCAAAGATTTCAACTCACGTTTCAATAAAATGTTGAACAAAATTCCTACTGCTTCCAAGCCTAGCGAAGAAGTTCGAAGTGAATGGTATATATTTGCTCTACCATCAAACATAGCGAACTTCGTCAATAGGGCTAACAAAAAAACTTTAGCTGACAATATGAAGGAAGCAATAGCGGTAGAGAAACATATCATAGCCTTAGAAAAGAAAAATGCCGTTGATGAGCAAAAATCTAAGAAGGTTACTTTTAAGGAAGATCCCAAGAAAAAACAATCAAAAGGCCCATTCGATTTAGAAGGATTGCAGAAAGTTTTGAAAACCATGTCTAATGAAATGGTTGACATCAAGAAACAAGTAACAAATACTTCTTCTAAAAATCCATACAAGCCTTATAGAAGAAATCCTTCGACTAATTCAAAGCCTCCCAATGCTATTACAAATGCTGAATCAGATGAAGAAGAAGAGGAAATTGCTACCGAAGAACCTACCGATGAAGAAGAAGTTGTAGAAGTACAAGGTATGTGGGATTTCATCCTCCCAGATGAAGAGGATCAAGAGGCATCGCTGGTTAGTACTCGAAGTAGAAATCAAATCTATCCTCCTCAACCTACTCCTAAGCCAAAGAGGGCAAGCTCAATGCCTAAGGATAAAGTCCCAGCTAAGAAAACGACACCCAAAGTGACTCAAACAAGCCCAGTCCAAACAGATTCACCAACTCCATCTAAAACGTTGATTGTTTCAGATGAAATGGAGTATAATATCATATAAGACATGAAGAAGACTAGGACTTTTTATGAATTGAGCAAGTTAAAACATCAACAAAAGGTACTTTCGAAAGAGTTACATGCAGTACCAGTTGTACCTATGCCTGCCGCTGTAATCTCGCAAGCTTCTCATGAGATGGGAAGACCTCCAACTAATGTGATTAATAAAGTTGATCCAAACGATATCGCTTTAATTGTAGGAAGGTCAAGATCTCATATTCCCCCATTTCTTCTTACTTATGAAGTTTTCAACAAAAATTTGCATAATTGTTTAGTACATTCAGGAGCTTCATCTATTATCTTACCTAAATCAATATGTGCAAAGTTGAACGTTCAACCTCAAAAATCTGCTGTACGCATAGTTCAGCTGGACCGGTCAGAGGTTGAAGTGATCGGTGAACTAAATTAGGTTACCATAAGGCTGTCATCTAATCCAAAGGTATGTAAAGTTATCGACATTTTAGTTGCAGATATTCCAGAATTTTATGGCTTAATTCTTAGTAGGGATTGGTCAAAAAAACTTCATGGATATTTTGCAATTGATTGGTCGCATATGTGGCTCCCTTACAATGGTAAACCAAATCAAATAAAGGTTGAGCGAGAAAGACACCACAAGTTCATAGTAACGGAATTGGAAGGAGAAAATGAACCTGTATCATACAGAAACAATATATTTGGCAACTATTTTGTTGATTCTTTCTTAGGAAATTTTAATGCTCATACTCCACCTTACTTAGAACATTCTGTTTTATCTTAAGTAGAAATTTTTTCTCAAACAGATAGTTCTAAATGTATTAATTTTATAGATAATCCTGTAACTAAATATTTATTTTGGAAGTTATTCTTTGATGGTTCTAAGTCTAACGAAGGAGCAGGAGTAAGATGCGTATTAATCAGTCCAGAGGGAAACAAAACTATGCTAACTTGTAGACTCGAGTTCAATTGCACCAATAATACTGCAGAATACGAGGCTTTAGTCCAAGGATTATACAAAGCAATCATATTAGACATCAAATATCTACAAGCCTTCGGAGATTCTGAAATTGTTATTAGATAGGTAAGAAATACTATACATTGTCTATTAGGTCATTTAAAGCATTACCAATATTTAGTACAAGATCTGACTGAACATTTTATAGCATTCAATATTTCATCAATTCCTAGACTCCAAAAAGCTAGTGCTGAACTCTTGGCAAATGTAGCTTCCAAGCTCATTCCCTCAGAAGATTATAGCTCCGACAGATTTTCAATCGAATTAATCTTTAGACCCTCGATTCCTGATAACATTACCAATTGGAGAATTTTCAACGATGACCCTGATATTGTAAGTTTCCTCACATCAGAGGGATATTACACTAATTAGATAATAGATGAGGACCAACATGACAAACAATTGCAACAAGATAGCACTAATAATGCTATGCCAAAATTTGTAGTCAAATTGGAAGGCCTATATGATTTGAAAGATCGATTCAAAAGATCTACCAATTGAAAGCTTCAAAGTTCAACTCTGAACTATGAATTAGTAAATCTAGGATCTAATACCAAGCCGCAGAATATCAATCTAGGTCTTGGCCTAGCCCCTGAAGAAAGATTAGCATATGTTCGTCTCTTGAAACAATACAAAAGTGTCTTTGCTTGGAACTACGATGAACTTAAGACTTACGACACTTCTATCATTCAACATACCATCCCAATGATAAACGACGAAAAACCTGTCCAACAAAAGCTGAGAAAGATCCATCCTAATCTAGAAAACCAGATCAAATATGAACTCAATAAATTATTGAAGGCTAAAATCATTTTTCCCGTTCGACATTCTAAATGGGTTTCCAATATGGTTTCCATTAGAAAGAGAAACGGAGACATTAGAATTTGCATTGACTTTCGAAATCTTAACAAAGCCCGCCAAAAGGATAATTTTCCTTTGCCTCCTATGGAGCAAATATTATAGGCAGTTGCAGGATCAGAATTAATGTCCTTCTTGGATGGTTTCTCTGGCTACAACCAAGTTTTGGTCCATCCCGATGATCAATTAAAGACCACGTTCAGAACCAAATGGGGTACTTATGCATATCAAAAGATGCCTTTTGGTCTAATTAACGCTGGTGCCACTTTTCAAAGGGCCATGGACATCACATTTAAGGGATTAGTAAACAAATCAATAACAATCCACTTGGATGATATAACTGTATATTCCAAGAAACGAAGCAATCATCTTAGAGACTTAAAACAAATCTTTCAACGTTGCCAAAGGTATGGAATTTCACTTAACCCAAAAAAATCATTTTTTGCATTAAGTGAAGGAAAACTTGTTGGATTTATAGTATCAAAATCTAGAATCCATATTGATCCTGACAGAATCAAGGAGATTTCTGAAATACCCTTGCCTCACAACAAGAAAGCTATGCAATCTTTCCTTGGCCAGATTAATTTTGTTAAAAGATTTGTTCCAGATTTTTCAAGGATTGTATCTCCCTTACAAGCAATGATTAAAAAGAACTCAATCTTCAAATGGGGCCAAGACGAATATGAAGCATTCAATCTGATTAAACAAGCGATTGTTAACGCTCCATATTTAGCAACTCCAAATTTTTCCAATCCTTTCATTTTGTATACATTTGCCTCCGATAGATCATATGCTGCAATACTCACTCAAGCAAATCAAGACAAGGCAGAAGCCCCAATTGCCTTCTTTAGTTCAAATCTTCAAGGGGTTGAATTAAATTATTTGGACGTCGAGAAACAAGCTTATGCTGTTTTCAAAGCGATTAAATATTTCAGACCCTTTCTGCTTAAAACCCATACAAAAATCATAGTACCATTTCTAGTAGTAAGAAATCCCTTGGTATAGAAAGATGTAGGTGAGAAAAGAGCTAATTGGGTTACTGCCTTAGAAGAATATGACGTTGAAATTAAACCAGCAAGTATTGTAAAAGGTCAAGGCTTTTGCAAAATGCTGGCTGTAGCATCGCTTATTTCCGAAATACCATCTGCAGAAATACAAATGTATGAGGTAAGCCTAAACGATGTTGAATCATTATATGCTGATATCATATTTTATCTAAAGAATGGATATGCTCCTTCAAACCTTGATTATACAAAGAAAAGAGCCCTAGGGTGAAGACTAAGCAATATCAACTCGTAAATGATGTACTTTTTAGGATGAATTATGATTCTATTCTCCTTAGATGTCTCAAGAGATCTGAAGCTGAAAAGGTGTTGCAGGAACTCGACGATGGACCAGCAAGTGGAAATTATGCTGGAGATGCTACTGCACATAAAATCCTGCGCGTAGGCTATTACTGGCCCACACTATTCAAAGATGCACATAGTTACGTAAGAAAATGTCGAGTTTGTCAAACTGCTGCTGGGAGACAAAAGAAACCATCATTGCCTTTGTAACCAGTCAACATTGAGCAACCTTTTGGTCAATGGGGATTGGATATAATAGGTGAGATCGTTCCTCACTCTTCTAAACAACATAGGTATATCCTTACAGCTACAAATTATTTTACTAAATGGGTAGAAGCAGTTCCGCTCAAGACAGCTAATTCCGAACACATCATTGATTTCATAGATCAGTTCATAATCACCAGGTTTGGTTTACCCTCTGCTTTAATGTTTGATAATGCATCGTATTTCTCTGGCAATGCTATGACTAAATATTCATTCAAAAGAGGTTTTAAGCTTAAATACTCTGCCAATTATTACCCACAGGGGAATGGTTTAGCTGAATCAACGAATAAAAACTTAATCAGAATCATTAACCGAACCATTGATCAGACTCATAAGAATTGGCACAAATCTTTAATATATGCTCTATGGGTAGATCGAATAACGCAGAAAGCCTCCATTGGCACTTCTCCCTTGAATTTAGTTTATGGAAAAGAAGTGGTCCTTCCAACTCATCTAGCGATTCCCTCTTTGGCCTTAGTTCAATATATTGATGAAACACCAACCTCTTCCTTACAACTAAGGTAGCTACAAATCCTTAAGCCAGAAGAGAAATGTGAATAGGATAAAATAACTCATGCTCATCACCAAGCATTAGTAAAAGCTTCTTTTGATTCAAACACGATATCCAGAAAAGACTTTCAGATTGGAGATCTAGTTTTAAAATGGGATAAGGCTCATGAGGAAAAGGGAAAACATACAAAATTTTAACGAATGTGGCTTGGCCCTTTCCAAATTACAGAAATCATAGGTCCATCTACTTTTATGTTACAAGATTTAACAGGAAAAAGAGAGTCTTTACCTGTTAACGGGCAGATCCTCAAAAAATACTTTCCGTAGGAGATCATTCTTCTATTTTTGTAGATTATCTTTTCCTTTATTTTCATAATAAAACCAGTTCTAAATGGTTACATTTGGAACTCACGAAAAAGACAAAGTATTTATTTTTAGATTTTGTTTTTTTGCTTGTATAAATAGAATTATTTTACAAAATTGGTCATTATTATTGAAAGATGCAGTCAAAGGCTATAAGCCTGAAAATGATACTAGTTTCAACCTTGTATATTTTGATGAAAAGCAACCTTTAGTGGGTATTTGTTTTATATCATTCAAATGAAAGGTATCAATAACAAAATAAAGATTCTCTGTAGAAAATCTCTTTCCAAAACTCTACCATTGTTGTCCAGAGCTATTCTTAAGGGAACAATGACTTCCTCCCCACCTAGGGAATTACGAGCTTCAAGGAATAATCTAGCGATACACTTTAACTTAAAGAATAAGAGGCCTCATCACGAGCCAACTTATCATGATCATAGATATTATAGCTTGCTGACTTTGCCAAAACTGCATATCACAATAGGGCAATGACTCGAGATTGTTACAATCAAAAGACAAGGGGTCTCATCATGAGCTAGCTTGTTCAACAAAGCTATAAATCAAATGAGTGGAACTGTCATAATTTGGCTACCAAACCAAGGTATTGTTCTTTAAGAATTAAAAGAAAATAAAAGCAATAAGTGTGGATATGGATTTCTCTTTGAAAATCGTATATTTCTCCAAGTAGGATACATAATCATTGCTGGATAATAGGTAACCCTGTCGAGGCTATAAACGCCTGCTGGTAGTAGAGGCTCTACCTACGACAAATGAGCATATTTAAAACTGATTTACAGAGAAACCTTTGTTTTTATCTTTATAAACCAAGTAGTGACTGATGTAGATACAATGACTAGCTCTAGGAAGTAAATAATCAAAGTTAACATAGAAGAAACAAACTATCATAGACAGCTAAAAGCATGATGTACTTTATCTTTCCATAATAAAGTTTGATTTTCTAGAAAAATTTCTGTTTTGGAACTTTAGAAAATTCAAAAGAAAAGCAGAGTTAACTAGTTCTTCCAAGTGAATCACCAATTGTTGTGGCCAGCAACAACCCCCTTTTTTATTTAGTTTTATTAGTAATACTAAATAAGTGGGGACTCTTATTCAAAAATTTTAAAAAATAAACTAGTGCTTGTATTCCCTTTTTTGAATAAAACTTACTATCATAAACTTAGGAGAAAACCTATAAATCTAAAAACACTTAAGTTTTATGATAAAGTTTGAATAAAACCATTCCTTCAATAAAGAACTTCGCATCGCAAAAAAGGTAATGGATGCCTTCCTACAAGCGGAATCCTAAGACTGCGAAATCGCGATGCGAAATCATGCACTAAAAGATACTCATCGCATCGCACGCCTCAAATATCTAGGTGAAATGCCTCAAACCGCCGATATGCGATGACAAGTCTCGCAAATCACATTTAGCAGAAAACACGTTAATGGATGATTGCCACACCCTACAGATTAGCGATATTGCGATCTGCAATATTGCGAAGCAAATCACAAAATCGCCTTATCGCAGATCTACAGGGCTCGTTGTTCGAAAAAGCTTTTTCCATAAACCGATGCCTAGTTATGCGCGTTAATGTTAATTAATGAGTTAGTTGGAAATCATTAATGAAATATGGTTTTGATCTGATTGAAGAGGCATTTCACGTAAGGTGATATATTTTATATGTTTTCGGCATTTAAAGCTTTCTCGTCACCTTTTTCTTATCATTACTCTTGCCTCATTTGTAAACTATAGGAGCGAAGAGAAGAGAATTATACATAGCAATGTTCAGGATATTATGGGAAAGAAGGGTAAAGCTCTGAGTTTTGAAGATAAAAAAATGACGCCCTTGTACACAGACACCACCTGTAACAAAGATGTTAATATTACCACTTGGGAAGGCATGTACAATCTGCTCGAGGAAGAAAATCCTAGAATAATGGAGGTTACAGCTACTGCAAGCTCACACAAGTCTTTTGAGGCATCAATTATAGAACTATCATGTTCGTTCTTGCGCCGGATAGCAGTGAGGCCCAAAATTCTTTCATACACGGACATGGTCAAATGGGTACTGGATAGTGCTGATATCACAAACAAACAATTTAAGACTCAGGGTTAAGGACTCATTGGCTCGTTCACTCCACAAGATTTGAGGCTCATGTATCATCTACCAGAGCCACATGCGACTTATAACAAACAGTTCATGGAGAAGTTCGCTAAAGAAAATGAACATTTGGTAGAATGCACCAAGGACTGGTCAAGAAAGGACAAACCACTAAAAAAGGATAAGCACGGTATGTATAGTACTGGTTCTCTCACCTCCCCGTATTGCTTTGCTGCTGCTATGCTCTATAGATTTTTTGGAAAGCCAGACATTAACAAAATTTCATCTGAATGGCTACCATTATTGGATGCTGCCACTAATGCTACTATTGTGGATTGGGCTAAGATATTATTTGACAATTTAGCCATAGCCATTTTGAATTACCGGTCCAAAAGAAATACTACTCAGAGAATTTATCCCCCTTTCTACTTATCTGCTTATGTGATGGATGCAATCTGTTATATTTCCATGTTTCCTCTAATGGGCTGGAAATGGACTACTCGGGATCCCTTACCCATTCATATTTATCACAAAGAATTATGGGATTCCAAGTTCATTCCATATTTCTACAAGATTTGTCATGGAATCATGTTACCCCTGTACAAAATGCTGTATGATAAAGACGCTCCAAGATTTTCTCCCGAAGCAGAGGTCGATATGCTCCCTGTCACAAGATGGTTCGGAGAAGAACTTTTCACATATGTCAGGGTATTCAGACGTCTCGCTTCCCCTCATGTCTTACATTTATATGTTCCTGATAAATTATTGGCACGAGAGATTGCTTATCAGACCTGCGGAGAAGGAGGTATGAGTAAAGATTTGAATGACAAGAACAAGGCCATTTGGCCACAATTTCTTGTGGCCTATGGGCCTTTTTCACTATTTGATGTAGGCCATGCATTCAAAGAAGTAAACAACATGTTATGTCTACGATTGTTCAAATTTCCAGGAAGACCATTCGACCCTTCTGATATCGTTAAGAATTTCACTACTGCAGTCAAAATAAAAGTGATTTCTAAAGAAGATAATCTTTTTGATGATATGTTTCAACATAAAAGTACACTTAAAGAAGTTCTGCATTCGGCCCAAATGCGATTTCCTCCAGCAGAATTTCAAGAGTTCAAAATGTACAGAGAAATGAGGTTAGCTAAATGGAACATATTCCCATTACCCCATCTTATGAACTTATGCTCAAAATAGAGGAAATTCCTCCTCTTGATGTATTTTACAGTCCTCAGCATAAGGCGGTGGTGAGAAGACAAAGAAAGAAAAGGAAATTGGAAAGCATGCTCTCTAATGATGTAGAGCAATTAGACATCCTATGGCAAGATCCTACCACCGATCCCACTGAAAATCTCACTAAATTATCTCAGATCGCAGGAGCATATGCTTCTGCGACCATCGATAAAGCATCTAAGGTACAACAATTACTGAAAGAAAAAGAAGATCAAATACAGGTTTTGCAGCAACAACTACAACAAGCCAATGCCAACAGCGAAGCACAGAAACAACTTGAAAGACTACAACAAGACTTTCAACAAATGCAGTTAGGATACCAGAATAGTTTGTCCGAAAGAGAAACATAGTTACAGGTTATGCAAGAAATGCACAAGGATGATCCTAAGCTTACAAAATTCATCACAGAATCCATTTCCTTAAATGATCAACCACTGCAACAGCAAGAAACATTGTGCCAAAGAATATCATAGTGGAGCTCTTATTGCGAAATAAGCGATAGAATTGAATCAAGGAATTTAGACTTCTGTGATCCATAACATTTGTTTAGAAACTTTTTGGCGAAATCACATAATTGATCATTTGTCGACGCGTTTCGAACCAACTAGTGTGGTTCATCGTCAGGACGAGTTTAAGAAGCAGATCCAGTTAGCATGTTAAATAGTCTAAGCAGAGACTCCAGTGGCTAAAAAGACTAACGGCTATTTTTCAACTTACGAACCCCAGTCAAACGTCCTTTAACTAAAATAATATAATATTCTTTATAATTATTACTATATATACGCAGCTGGGTAAAAATAAACCAGAACCGGGTTAGATATCAATTTTTTATTCAAAATATATATTATTAATATTTTCCAATACCCAATATAATGTTATATTTAATGTTTAAGTAATTAAATTATTTTTATAAATTATTAGAAAAATATAGAAGTAAAATATATCCCTGGTTAGTTACCATTAATTATTTAAAATATTATATATATATGAATAAACCCATCTGACTATATAAGATACATATATATATTAATCTTTTTACAGTCCTTAACCTTCTAGTAATATTTTATTTAATGTTCAA
>APFE030153142.1:163312-217080 GCA_000404065.3 Pinus taeda
ATTAATATATAGAAATTCATATATCCCTATTTATTAATTAATTATGATTAATTATAATTAATTAATATGATAGTTAATATATTAATTGATATATAGAAATTCATATATTATTGTATTATAAGGTTAATTATTATATATTTGTTAATATTAAAATAGGGTTATTAGAATATTTTACCTGCTTACCTGCTATACCTGGGTGATAGAATTACTAATCATGTTGTGGACTTGCGACATGATTACGATTTAATTGATAAAAGAGTTACTTAATATTTGGCTTGGCATGAATCAGAGGAAGGGAAAAAGGCAGGCGCACCCATAATCAATGACACCCACAAAGAAATGCTCTTTAATAAGTGGGATGCATAGATCAGGAAAGCAGAACAAGTGGCAGAAGAAGCAGCCACAACAACAAATAATGTCATTGATTGCATCAATGAAATTTTACACAGGGAAAATCTGATCTCAGAAACCACTCCAGGATATCTACCAAATGTACAGCATCTACAGACAAGCTGGAGGCAGAAGGCTCAAGAAAGAACAGAGTCCATCAAAAGGTTAACCAAGTTGAATTGGGATTCTTACTGGACGTACTTGGTAAAGCCACACAACCAGTGCATGACTCTCAAATGTATCATTAATTCTTCCGAGAAGATGGCGCCAACACTTGTTGATTCCGTTTTCGCAGGACAACTAAAGTCGGAAGTCAGCCAGCCAACTCTTCTCAAGAAAATGCTAAATGCTTGCGACTACAAGGAACATATACATAGACAGTTAGTTGTTAGTTTTTAGTTTTAGATTCAGTTTTAGTTTTAATTTTTCTTTATTTTTTCTTGAAATAAGGACGGTCATTTAAACTGCATCCTACATTTTTGTAATAAATTATTTTTAGATTTAGCTAGTAGTATTTAAACCCTTCTCATGCATTTAGAGAAGGGTCCTGAAATTTGTCAAAAACTTGTCCTCAGAACATTCACATTTGCACCCTCGGAGAAGGTTTTGATGAATGACTGGAACAAGATTTATTGACATCTGTATTTAATATCTACTACTGATGTTGCACTTTTGTACTCTTAGTAGATGTTGGATTAAGAAAAGATAGATCATTATTGCTTGAAGCTCATGAGTAGAACTAGTTATAAATGGTACTTTTATCTCTTAACTATTTCTACTTATGTGTTAAGGTGATATTCATGTTCAGTTATTTATATATGAATGCTTGAATACTTGAGTTATCATTTGGAACTTCTGTATGGTGATAGCTATTTATTTATGCTTAATATATGAGTAACTTATTATGCGATATGTTTTTCACAATTGTTTCGTCTAACTTTTATACGAAATGGTTTATGTTTATTGAATTATTTTCTCATAGCAGTTGAATGATCTTTATTACCAATTGTTATTTGAAATTATTTTAGATCGCTAACTGAAATATTACATCCTGGGTTAATTTTAGAATTAGATATTTCTGTTTATTATAATACAATTGCATGTTGTTAGACTAGATTTAGAATAAAAGCATTTTACTTAGTATTATTAGAAATGAAATATAAATTCTCAACACGCACACACATATATTGGGAAACTGGTCCCATATCCCCAGTCAGACCCACTACACCAAACGGAAAAGGAATTGCTAACCAAGGTTCGGACTGGGTGGGTATCCCCTTTGTTGTAGACCCAATTTTCGGGGCTTCAACAACAACATAATTAGCAAAACTAACTCAAACCCCCATTTCAGAAACATAATTTACAGAGAAGCAATTGTTGATTTTTGTAGATTTGTGCTCGTGAATTATGTGGACTTTGATCCTTCAATTATGGATTATCCAAGGCATTTCCTTGCTTCATAAGAGGGGTTTGGTATGGTGGACAAAGTTCGAGATTAAGTCCTAGATACTTTTTCTGGTTGGAGTGAGTTGGGTAAAGTATTGAATTAGGGGTAAATATATCATGAAGGATTTAAGTAGGACATGACTTTGAGAATGGATACTATCTAGATAATCCCCATTCAAGAGTGGTATCCACTTAAAATTAGGTGTTCAAACATTTTTTTTCATGCTAACTTGAGTTGGAATTGTCATTTCATGGAGAAAGTTGAGCATCAATGATAGAATACTCTTCCAAATGACTCTATTGATATGTTGATATGTTATTTAGAGTAAGATATATTTGTCATTTGGACATTTTTCTCTTATTATTTTGGTGCCAATCCCTCATTTCATCTAATTGTAATTATGACAAGGAAAACAAAAGTGGAACTTAAGAAGATTGATGATAGTGTGAGATATAGAGGATGGAAGTGAATGCAAAGGACACTGACTGATCTGAAAATCACTCGTGAATGATCTCAGTTAATTAATGAAGGTATTACAGACCCATGTACGAGGGTGTGTCTATGTTATTTTAAGCAATGGATCGATAATATTGTGAAATACACAGACACTTGAAATAGTAAGAGAAACACAATAAGAAAATATAAAAACACAACAAATTTAATAAGGAGTTCACCCAATCCTCCTGGGCTACGTCTCCTGGTCCAACCTTCAGTGGTGGCCTTTTCTATTGTGTCTTAAAGAAAATATTTTACAATAAGGAGCTCAATTTGAGTCTCACTTAATAGATGATGATCAGTAGGGTGGTACTTGGATCCTCCAAGCCTCTAGAGTACACAGACTCCCCCTTACTGAATCCTGATCTTAGTTGGTCTCAATGGTATGAGCCCAGTTTGGTACTCAATACTAGACAAGTACACACAGAGGAGTTGCTTGAACCTCTCAAGCCTTCTCTGGAGTTCACAGACTCTTGGACTCTCTATGTCTCTGTCTACTCGATGCTGCCTTTTCTTTGCAGGTCAGCTTGGCTTCTCTGTTCTCTGCAATTCGATTCTTTCTCTACTTATGTTCCTTCTGCTCTTTGTCTATTCATGGCTTAAAGCCCATATGCTCCTTGACTGTTCGTTTCCTCTTCCTGGCTCTCTGGATCGCCTGCCTTTAACCGCTGGAATTTCCCTACTCTGCATCATCATTGCTGTGTAACGTTGCACAGAGAGGTGGCCACTTGTCGCCTTACGAGCTGAGTGTCAGTTTTATTTAAACGATCGTTATTTCCATTACTCTAGGATTTTCCCACGAAATTGATTCTTCTGCCCGCTCATCGGTCATGCCGGACCTCAAATCTTTATGTGCCTCAATCTATTTCCCCGTCGAATCTGGTCATCCATCGAGTTAATTCTCCGTCATTGATCTGGAGCCTCTAGATCCTATGGTCTCTGTCTATATCGTGCGGGTAAGTTGCTTGACCGTTACTCACACAATGTAAGCAATTTTCTCTCTCATCCGTTGGACACGTGCCGCCTGGTGTGTTGCATCACACTGAACTCAGCCAAACCCGCTTACCGCTCGAAGTGCACGCGATATCCTGCCGGTTTTGGGCACGGGACCTGCCTTCTGATGGTTTCCTCATGGTTTTCCTATTATTAGCTATTATTAACTCTACCTCAATTGACTCAATATAATGCCTTTGTTGATGACGACTAGAGGAAAGTGATATGAAAGGATGATGGCTTGAATACTATCACAATCTGGCACCATTATTTCTAGAAAGATAAAAGCTCAACATGATGAGATGCAAAGGGGAGGAAGAGCCATGCAATTATTTTATGATGTACATGAAGAACTAGTACTTGATGTATTAATGGAGACATGATAAATAACTTCCCAATTGAAAGGAAGTAAGGAATCTCCTCTATCCTTAAGAGGGAGTAATATATCTCCTTAAATTTTTAAGAAGGACAAAGGATCTATTCCCTAATCAAGAGGGAATGGGGATCTCCTCTTTGGTTGAGAAGGAGTGATGAATGGACATCATATTTGTATTCTCTTCTTCATGTGTCATGCACTAGGCCAATACTAACGTCCATACGTCTAGTGAAGGCCATGGAGGATTATATAAGCATATGAGACTGATACTCCTTGAGGATTGGAAATCCAAGATAGGAAGTAATCTTGTGGACCGACACTCTTTGAGGATTGGATAGGTATCCAAGACAAGAGTGTCGAAGAGGACTGATATTCTTTGAGGAATGGAAATCCATAAAAAAATAGTCCTAAAAGGACATACCTATTGAAATTTCAAATGGGGTATGTGCCTTAAGAGGTAGTGTAGTGTCTCACGTAAAGCCTCCCAACATTATGCTCTAATATAAATAGAGCTTGTCGGTTAAATGCCTTTCTATGTTGACAATATTGGTTGTGATGTTGATTCTTAAGGATGGCTTATCAATCTCACTCTTCTTATGGGAATATTTCAGTTTGAGAGTATCCTTGTACCAGGTGTACAATTATGAATACCACCCTAGTTAAGAGGGAGTCTTGGAGAATGTAATTAAGTTCAGTCTTCATAATTTGTACCATTGTGTATTTTATGTAAAAAGAAAAATTGTTATTTTTATTTTTTATTGACAAGCATGTTCTTCATGCTTCTATGTTTTTGAGTCAAAGAGTCAAATTCCTATCTCGACGTGTTGTAAAGAAAAAGGAAAAATGATTTTAAATATGTAATTTTGAGTTAGAAGTCCCTCTAGGTGCCAAGTCGGCCTACATGTCAAGTTGACCTACATGTCAAGTCGGCCTTGCCCCAGTGGACATGTCTACTTGCACCCCTCTGAAATATATAAATAGAGGGAAGATGAAGCTCATTTGTAGACATACACTTCATGGATTGTGGTCTGAAATATAACAAAGAGGGCAGAGAAGTGGAGGGTTGAAGTATGAAAGAAAGGATTTCTTTTTGAGCTAGAATTTGTGGAAGTTATACCTTGGTACATCTCTTTTTGCTGGCCTCTTGCTGATGAAATTGTTGGAAAGAAGAAAGGCTTGAATTGGCCTCTAGAGGTGGAAGTTTTATCTGGTTATGGGTCTTGGATATCTCGTTTGATCTGATTCTATAAGAAGATATTTTTCCGAGCTCCCCCCTTGAAGGGGTTTTTCCCTGGCTTGGATCCTATATCTTGTGTTATTTTGTTTATGTGATCTTCATGTTCATGTTTTGGTAATTGTTTTATGAAATAATCAGAATAAAAATAATAATAAGAAGCCATTTAAATTCACAAGCAATTACTATGGCAAAGTAAATCTAAATTAATCTACAAGTCCTCTCGATTTCCAACAGAATGCTCTTGTTCTCTTCTACTTAATAGATTGGAATAAATTAACTAATCCTTTTAACCCATCATGAGATGCATTCTCTATTAAACTAGACCCATTGGGCTTCTTTATGCATTTAGAATACTAGGTTTGAAGGTCACCCAACACATATTCCTTCAAGTTGCTTTATATCGAAATGTGAAAAGGACCCTCAAGTTAATAAAAGAGAACGAGAAAACTTGTATTTTTTGGGTAAGCCAATTGAGATCTAACCCCATTGTTTTTCAATTTTGGAATTTCTTTTCAAACTATCGTTTGTTTTTGAATGAGTACTTTTTGTTTGGAAAGAATGCACTTTGAGGCCAAGCTCCAACAACAACAACATCCACCCTGCTCCATTCTTATTGTTATGTTTTTTGCACTAGCTTACTTGGTTAAAAGTTACTTTCTTTAGTAAGAGGTATTGAGTTCAAATCTTTTTTTAAACTACTTTTTGAAATCTTTTATGCAAGCCTAAGTTATTTCGTAACTTTATTGTAAAGTGTATTTAATTTGTATTATAAAAGTGAATAACTATAAAATAACTTTAATATTTCTTACATGCAAGTCTGATTTATAAAGTTAACGTCATTGTAAGAGTGACTCACTTGTTTTAGAAAATTGGGTTACTTAATAAAGTAATTTATTTGTAAAAGTGAGTGGATAAGAAAAGCTAGTGAGGGAAAATATTTTCAATTTTTATATTTTCATTAACATCCATCATCACGTGGGCCAACTTTTACATGCCGCACAACTCATTGTTTATTTTTTTCCTTGGAAAAAAATTGTAATTTCATTTCGTTAGTGACTGATACAAAAATACATTTTGCGGATGCATACTGATTTATGCATTCATATATCAAACAATCACCCAAAAATAATGTGATTGTACGTCACATCTATATAGAAAGGATGAAAAAAAAATCAATTTCATATCTTTTGTTGTACATAAATACATTAGTGTGCCATTTATATATGCTCTGCGAGAGAATTAAATTTATATTTCCACAAAATTCCATATCTCGCTACACCCCCTTAATACTAAGGGAGTTGTCCATTCGACTTGATAGCCCACACAATACTTTCAGATTGTGGATGAGAATTCTAATGTTAGCTTCGATTTTGCGATTTTTGTAGCCCCATTCTTGAAGGGTCTATAAAAAAATCATAATGTCCATGATCATTTAATTCCATGATTATGCAATCACCTAGTTCCATCCAAACACCCTTCCTAGAAAATGAATTTGCTAGCGACTTGTGTCCCCTATAAACATGACAAATAGAGCAAATGCAAAACTAATATCTTAGGCAGATAGTTTCTTCGAATAGTGGTATAAAAAATTGATTGTGACATCTTTGGGCCCCTTTTACCCAGTTTATGATTAGAAATGAATTGCCAAAAATCTGTAGGGAGGTGCAACCTGTTTATTTTGCAAAAAGTAACAATAATTTTAAACCCATAAGTTAGACATAGTTGGTTGTGCCCTTCTCAAGCTACATCTTCTTGTAGTAATGAAAAGTATCACTTAGGTAAAGCATATCCTGATTCCCACATTTTCCATGAGCACTTTGTGTCGCCCCATAGAAAAAATCTCATAGCCTAGACTTATTGATTTATCTAGGAACAATATTTCAAGCTCTAGGATATTTGTCCTTTTGTAGGCTTATGGAGAAAATGGCTACAACTTGTGGCATTGAACTATTCAACATGGAGAGAACATCTTGGAAGATAACTCCGTTTCAAGCTAGCCATACCCCCCAACAAATAATTAATGAAAGTGCCCTGAAGGATTTTATAACTCTGTTCTTGAATCAGGTGCACCAAGCTTCCATTAGACTCATCCCTTGCTTCTCCTCTACAAATCCCAATTGTTCTCTGCAACCTACCCATATACATTTTGTGTAAGGGCACTCCATAAATAGATGTACCATCGTTTCATCCTCATATTTACATAGAGCGCACCAACTAGGTCCTGCTAGATGCCCTTTTTGGATGTTATCCCATGTTGGAACTCTGTGTTCCAGCAAGCACTGTAGGAAGAGATGGGGTTTTGCAAAGAATTTTATTTTCCAAAGGAATTTCCACCACCATATATGTTCATCCCACATCCAATTTTAAATTAGGTGAAGATATCCTAACTTTTGTGTGTAATCCCAAAAGGAGAGTGAGACCATCGACATTCATCCTCCCTATTTGTTAGCCGAATATGGGATGCACACAATGTTGCAATATATCTAGCCCATTTTTTATGAGGGATATGCCTGTTGTCCTACTATTCTCAGTTCATGACCAACCTTGCATCCAAATGTTGGTGAGGGCTTGATCTGGTATTTGATTGAGTATAGATCGCTCCATTATTTAACACCACCACTAGAGCCCGTGGGAGGAGATAAGCCTCACAACAATTGATCCATGAACCACATCTCACCTTGGATCGAGCTCCATTCGCCACTCCCCATGCTATATCTACCTCACTTATATGGAAATATCCTATAACAACCTTCTAGATGATTGAAACATTTGTGCGTGACTTATGAGGGATCCTTATCCAATCCTCAATTGAGTTAGGAAAGATATACTTCATATGCACCATTGAGGTCCACAAGCTATGAGTTGTGAGAAGAATCCAACCCACTTTTTTTGTGAGATCTTTAGTAGAAAGAGGAATGTTCTTCAGTGCCCATCCTCCCCATGCCTTTGGGGTTGCGATTATCATGTTCCATTTGATCCATGTCATCACAATTTGGTCTCGAGATCCTGCAACTTTCACATTTTCTCCATAATTCCTTTTGGGATCCAAGTTGGTGACATCAATTATGCGAGGATGGATTTTAGAACTGAATTTATAAGAACTAGACGACCTGCTCCTGAAATACATCTCAAACTTTATGCCTTTAGCCTTTTTTATAGCTTTGTAATGAGCTAGTTCAACCTGCTTTCCTCTAGGAATTTGGTTTTAATTGAAAGCCCAAGCGTTTAAGGCCTTCGTCAAAGTCCAACCAGGTGTACACAAATAAGGTTTATAAGTATAGGAATTCCATTCCTTCCAAGGAATGAGTAGAAATTATAGATTTAATCATATTCACTTGCATACAGATGGCTCTCCCGAACAAATCTAGGGCACTATGTAAGAAGTCCAAATCTCTTTAGGAACCATTGAAGAAAATGAGGATGTCATCTTGTTACACGTCATTTTTTCGCCTTAGGAAAATGACCATTGGTTAGGATCTTTCACTATCCATAAATGTGTCCCAAAGCATTCCCCTACAAAGTTAGAATCCAAACTATCCCAAAGAAAGTAGAATTCATGGATCCCATGGCTCAAAACCCTGTTTTTGGCTTCCTGCGCAGTTACCTAGTCAATTTCTATGCGTACAAAGAAGAGTCCATTAGAAACTATGCATAAGTGCAATTTGTCTTACACTATGACCTGCACACATGACCTAACACATTTAAAACTAAAAATTAAAGTCTATAAGCATTGTTAGTCATATATCTATCCGAACTAACAAGCTTTGAATGGATGCCTATTTAGCCTTGATCCCTGTTGAACAATATAGGGAAATTACTGATAATATGATTCTTCTAGACTTAATAACAATTTGTGAAGCACTTTTTTTTCTTCAATTCTTCTTGTTAGCTTGATATTTTTCTTAGTATTAGTGTATGTGTGTTTACTTCATTAAGCTACTACCAAAATACAAGAAACAAGAACAAAAGATATTGGCTCTCTGCTAGGGAAAAACCTCTCTCTCTTAGAGAGGAAAACCCTTTCATAAATTTATCTTATTAAAGCTTCTATTGATCAATACCAAACCCTATAACCTTGACAAGAATATCCTCCAAGCACAATACAAGTCTTTGTCCTTCTTTTTCCAGCACTTCGTCCTCCTTCTTCCGGCACTTCATTCTACTTTCTCCGACTCTTCATTCTTCTTCCGACAACTGTTAGTAGTCTTCATTATACTTGCTCTAGAAGAGATATTCTTCTTTGATTATTAGGAGGCTCCTTCACATATTAAGGGTTCCTTATTTTCTTTCCAACTGAGCACCTTCTTAAGGTATAGTTGTAGACTTATTGTGACAACAATGCAACCCTATTTCTTTGCACGTTTGAGGGGATACCTTTTGAAAGTGACCTCTTCCTTCTTCGCTTGAGTAGGAGGCCTTATAGGCCTATGTTTCTAGCCCAAACAATGAGAGATATGTGATTGTGGTATATGGATTCTATGAAAACAAATAGACCCTTTCTTTCTCGCACGTGTGATTGTAATTTGACCTTAGAATAGACTTCCAAGGCTTGGTTTTGTTTCCTCCTTCACTGCACCAAAGGATCCCTTTCCTCATATTTCTTCACCCTTTTCTCGACTTCCTTTTTCATTGATTTCAGAGATGATTTTCATTGGAGGAGTGGACAACCTCTATATATATAGAGGTTTGTCCCCTCTTTAGGCCGACTTGACTTTTATACTTCAGATTTACTTCTTTGGTGATGTTGTTGCATGGAGGAGACTTGTGACTTTTCTTGGAGGTATTCTTTGAATTTTAATACAAGTATATACATGGTGTAACATTCCCTTAAGGGTCTCCATAATTTATTTTGACTCTTTGACTTCCCGATATCACTTTAACATGTGCTAGACCTATTCAATGAGCAAGAAACTCATTGATATAAATAACAAAAATAATATTCCTTTTCTTTTATAAATACAAATATCAAAATTGAATTTATGAAGACCGAACCTAGTTACACTTTCTTCAACACTCCCTCTTAACTAGGGAGGTATTCATAAACCATTACAAGGTGTTTGGATATTTTTCAATTTTGAAGAATTCACATAAGAGAAACCAGATTGGCAATACATCTGTTATAACATCATAGTAACCAACATTGTTTTATATCAAGGCCTTGATTAACAACTCTACCTCTCATAAGATCACAACACAATGTTGGCAAGACCAATGATTTATAGACACCTTTATCATTGTCTCTCAAGGTACATACCCACCATGGTGTTCACTAAGTATGAACTTCTAGGACTATTCTTGTCTTGGGTTCCCAGTCCTCAAATAATATCGGTCCCTTTTCCTACTCCTATCTTGGATGCCCTACATATCCTCAAAGAGAATAATATGCCAGATGATTACCCAATCCTCCATTCTTTCTTCCAAATGAAGACAAGAATGTTGTGTCTATCTCTTCCTCTTAATTGGGGAAGGTATGCCCAAGTTTCCTCTTACAAGGAACTTGCTCAAGCTCCTTTGTAATTATGAACTTGTTGGAATTCCCTCTTAGCTAGGAATTTGTCCATTCATCAACAACTTCTTCTCCATGGGTTGTTCAGCTGTTGGATCTCCTTCTTCCTTTGATATCATGAAGTTTTGTTGAAATTCTTATTTGTAGGGCATCGTCCATTAATCACTTTCCTTCCTAGTTTTTTATGCCATTTCTTCTTGTGTGGAAATTGGCCTTCTTGATATATGTCGGGATCTTATGTCATCTGGCTACTCCTTTTTCATTTGACTATATTTCAGAATGTGTATCATATGGATGCTTCGTTATGCTTGTCTTTTCGAATACTTTGATTTAGTATCCCTTATTGACTTCATCCTGATATTAATTCATCAAATAGTGCTTTGCTGGATGACCTTCCATCATGACATCTTTGTAGACTTGAATCAATTATATGCATCTTAATATCTCCAAGGCCTTCATGGGTGTCAAGGGTCCTTTGACATTTTTCTTGTCAAAGTTGTCATGCCTTCTTTAGGGAGATGTATTTGATATATCTTTTCAGATAATGATTCCTTGTAACCATGGTGTTCTTACGTCTTTGATCTCTTTCTTCATCCACTTCTTCATAGATTGTTTAGTCAACCATCTCACACTCCTTATGAGGGTACTTCTTCATGTTGACCTTCATTGGTTTGTAATCCATGCTTTCGAGCATGTCATTGGTAAAAGAGATCCTTTTATACTTGATTATGTTTAGAAATATTCCCATGATTCAATAATACATATGATGACATGTCTAAATATTGATGCATACATACTTCATCTTGATTCTTCTTTTGATCATCTCATCTTGTTTTGTTGGTCCTTCTTGATTGAGATTGCCTCAATTTTCTTGCTTCATCTTTTCTTGTCTGCATATCATCCTTTCTTTGAATCCCATGAACGTAACTCCTATTGATACATCTGATATTATTTATGAACAGTCTTTTGAAGATTCTATTAGAGGATCGTGAATACCTTCATCCTGCAAATTCTTCTTCCTTTTTGATGATGGAGTATTTCTAATATTTAATCATGATCAATTTTATTTCATCATGGACGAGTTCCCTTAATAGGTATATTATTTCTACATGAATATATTAAGCTATATCTACATCATGCTCCTATATTCTAGAGGATATATTTAAACCATGCATTCTATTCTATTTCTATGTTCTCCTATGATACTCAAAACATTAAAAGAAGACTTATGTAAAGAAGTTGACTTAGTCATATTAGAGATCTAGAGGATCTTCCTTCTTCTGCTTCTTGTCTTCTTCTCTCACTTCTTGATTTATGTGAGCTTATTCTCATTTTTCTCTTGTTTTTGTCCTTCTTAAGCTTGGGAAAATCCTTTTTGTAGTGTCCATATTCTTGACAGCCAAAGCATTGGACTTTGGACATATCTCTGTTGCTTATTCTTCATGGACCAATTTTGCCAAATTTTCCCTTTCTCTTGGCCATGGTAGAAAATTCTTCCTCTTTTGATCCCACATCATCCTTGAATTTGAGTCTAGTCTCCTCAATATTTCATAGAAACCAAATTTCACTTAGTGGGGTAGCTTCCTTTTTTCCATATATACTTGATGTGAAGTTTCCCCAATCCTCAGGTATAACATTGAGTACTACAATTGTCATGTATTTGTCAGACATGAATTCTACTAAATATTGAAGTTTATCTCTCATCTTAGAGATATTCATGAAGTTGGCAGCTATTCCTTCCTTTGATATCTTCATCTTGTACAAATCATTACGTAGAGATATCACTTCTCCAGCCGTGCTTACCAAGAATAGCTCTATTAGCTTATCATAGATTTCTTTTGATGTTTCAAATTTGGAAACATAAGGAATGAGAGAGTCCTTGATAGATTCTATTAGAATTCTTTGAGCTCTTGTCTCATCCTCATTGTACTTTTCTAAGGCTTGAGTTTGTTCCTTAGCAGGGATAGTGATATTTCCTTTGATGAGGTCTGGAAATTCATTCTCCTTGAGAAGTAAGCCAGTCCTCTTCTTCCATGCAAAGAAGTTAGTGGTCCCAACTAGTTTGTTTCTTTCCTTGAAAAAAGAGATTGAGGTATGTTCAGGAGGGGACATATATATACTTGATAGATTTTTTGATGTAGTAGTCTTGCTTTCTTCTTGAAGACTAGATGGCTTGCCTTCTTGGACCCCGATGATATTCAAATTGCTTCCTTCAAATAGACTTGCTTGATGATGAGATTTGCTTGGAGAGAAGGACTTGACTTGTAGTTATTTTCCCCTTGAAGGTGGTGTAGCTTGATGTAGGTCCTTCTTTGATTGGATCTTCTTGTAGGTGCCTTTATGTGAAAGACTTCTCTTCTTTCTTTGTAGTATTCCTGGATGGATAATAGATGGTAGACCTTCTTGTCCTTGATGTATTTGAGACTTCTTGGCTTGATGCTTCAACCTTGTAGATGTCCTTCCTTGATGTGTCACCTTATGAGTGTTCTTGAGATGCCCTTTCCTTGATGTGTCA
The DNA here is from genome assembly GCA_000404065.3 of Pinus taeda. Classification (NCBI taxonomy): domain Eukaryota; kingdom Viridiplantae; phylum Streptophyta; class Pinopsida; order Pinales; family Pinaceae; genus Pinus; species Pinus taeda. Next base: position 176,272 of record APFE030153142.1, read on the forward strand.
CCTTAGCTCCAATACCATGTTGAAGAATCTAGGGCAATTAGAGATAATAGGAATTTTCTAGACTTGATAACAATTTGTGAAGCACTTTTTTTTTCAATTATTCTTGTTAAAATGATATTCTAATATATTATTAGTGTATGCGTGTTTACTTCATCAAACTGCTATCAAAACACAAGAAACAAGAACACAATAAATTGGCTCTCTACTAGGGCAAAACCTCTCTCTCTTAGAGAGGAAAACCCTTTCGTAAATTTCTCTTATTGAAGCTTCTATTGAACAATGCCAAACCCTATACCCTTTACAAGAATATCCTCTAAGCACAATTCAAGTATTTGTCCTTCTTTTTCCGACACTTCGTCCTCCTTCTTCCGTCACTTTGTTCTTCTTTATTCGGCACTTTGTTCTTCTTTATTCGACACTTCATTCTTCTTCTGACAACTGATAGTAGTCTTGGTTATAATTGCTCCAAGAGAGATATTATTCTTTGATTCTTAGTAGGATCCTTCACATATGAAGTGTACCTTATTTTATTTCCAACTGAGCACCTTCTTAGGGTATAGTTGCAGACTTGTTATGACAACAGTGTAACCCTATTTCTTCGCATGTGTGAGGGGATAACTTATGAAAGTGACCTCTTCCTTATTCGCTTGAGTGATATTCTTCTTTGCTTGAGTAGGAGGCCCTATAGGCCTATGTTTCTAGTCCAAACAATGAGATACATGTGACTGTGGTAGAGGTATGCTACGGCAACAAATAAATCCTCTCTTTCACGCACTTGTGACTGTAATTTGACCTTAGACAAACTTCCAAGACTCAGTTTTGTTTCCTCCTTCTTCGCTGCACTAGAGGCTCCCTTTCCTCATCGTTTTTCACCCTTTTCTACACTTCCTTTCTTGCTGATTTTAGAGATGCTTGATGCTTGTCATTGGAGGAGTGGAAAAGGCTATTCATTTAAGGAGAGGGTTGGATATTATAGGAAGGGACTTGAAACATCAAGGCTTCAAGGTTGTAAGACTATTTTCCATTTTATTAATAAATAAAAAAACTGTTCTTTCTCAATTATGCCTCTGTTGATACAATTTGTAGGATTCCTTGATCACCTACATAGAGTATGATTTCATATTGATCAATTTATGGTATATGATTGAGTTAATTAGTTCATTTATCTCTTATGCTATATATTGGATGCTTTTATCTTGTGTATGTTTTTGTCTATGCATATCTCCTTCAGGATATCATGGAGAAGTTGTGGGAAGAAATGGGAAGATCTCTAAAGAAATGAGGAGAAGAAGATGGTTGAAATCTTTGAAGGGGACTTCATCAGGAATTTTGATTAAATGGTAAGTGATCTCCATCATAGTGTGTGTTTCAATCATTTATCATAGTCTAGGGAAAGGCAACAATTCCTAGTTGTTTGTTACTATATTTCTTTGAGGTTTAGGGAAATCGCTCTTGGCTGCAAGAGAGATAAGTCCACATAACAAATTGGTGACTACGTTGGGGATTCTTCTCACTCTCCATTATTTTCCTTGTTTGAATTTTTGAAACTTATGTACAAGCCCTCTTTGAGTGTTTGGAACTATTAAAAATCTGGATTTTGGGTTTTATTTGACTTGGTTTTTATTTTTTCCAAAATTCCCTGTTGTGCGCACTTTATCTTCAGGCACAAAGCGCACTTTTGTGCACTTTTCTTTCTACAACAGTGCGTATGCACATTGGTTTTCTCTATGACATGCGCACATACTTGGAATTTTTGAAAATTTCATATTTATCCTCATCAAGTCTAGAGTTTTTTTTTTCCTATTTAGTTACACTTGTCTATACCTTCTTTGAGTCTTTGTCAGTTTGGTTGAGTTTTGTGAAAGGATTTGCTTGTGATTATCTTGTTTTTGTAAATTAGGGTAAAGTCTCATCTGGTGAATGGTTGATCTATCAAAAGACAGTTCAGTTGGTCTTGCCTTGTTGTCTGTCTATCTTTCTTCTTTTGATCAGATCAAGCTTGAGTTTAATTTTCTCTTTTGTGGAAGATTGTTTTTTGTGTGAAAATAAATTATTTACAAGATTGGGTATTATTTGTGAAAAGTACTTCCTATACTAGTTTCGAAATGAAAAATTCATTTCTATTTCGTTGCTGAAGTGTTCATGAACTGTAGTATTTACTGCAAGTGAATTCATAGCATTCAATTAAGGAAAGTTCATATTAGTGTTCATTAGTTTCTTTTTACATTTTGCGAATTTCTGAGTAATTGTATGTTAAAGAGGAGTTTATTGATTTTTTTGTTAGTGGGAAAAGTGAAAATTTGAAGTTAATTTCAATATGGGTAATTCAAAATTGGATATCTTCATTTTCGAAAAGGGATATAGTTGGATTTAGAGTTTTTAAGTTTCTGTTGAAAAAATTGAAAAACTCTTTCCTTACTTTAGATAGAAATTCATTAAAATGAAAATATAACATTTTCATTTTTGATTGCATTAGGATTTGCGTCAAGTCATAATTCCATCAGTTTCACATCCATTACCTTTGAGTAAATAACAACTCTTCAAGTCAATGCTAATAAAATCGATCTAGAATTTTTTATTTTAGGGATATTTTCCACCTACAGTAGATCAGGTTGTAGGGATTTGGAATAGGGAAGTGAGTTAACTTTCCAAAGCTGCAAACAAATGTTAGCATCTTGTGATAGGGGTAAAAATCCATTTACTACACTTTTTCTTTGGGAAGCTCCCCTTACAAAGGAGTTAAGCATGCGATCATACCAGACCTAGTGGAGTGATCGACCCCACTTCATTGGTTACGGTAGAGAGATTTACATGTATTAAAAACAGTTCTGAAATGTACTTGGGATTCACTTAGAAGTAAACCTCATATTAACCATGTTGGGGAACTTTCAAGGGGCTTGAGCTTTGTTACTCTGCCTTTGCGTGTTCGTCTGATCTACAACTTCCCCCCCCAGGTTAATTTTTTTTACGTTTTAACCTTAGAGACCATAATATTAGGGATTTTACTCGAGGTGATGGCGAAGGGGAAGTCTCTACTGTACCTGGAACAAAAGTTGGCTAGACTGATTCAAGATGGCATAAATGAAGTTTACTTACACCGGACTGTGTACATTAAATAGGTTGTCAACGTAACTAGTTCCACTTGCTCTAATTGTAGCCGCTTTTCACTTTGATTTCTGCGACGTTGGATTTCATCACCAACTAGCGATTTCACTATGAAAAGCTTGTTTTCATGGTTTGAATCCTTAGATTTTTTAGCCTATGTTCATTGTTTGTTTTTACTTTTTAGAGACCATAGGATTGGATTGTGAAAATTGTTTGATTTTGTTATAAGAATTTCATCTTGGAAGATTCACCAAGGAATTTGTGTAGAATGCAGGGTAAACCCCTCGAATATACACCTAGTCAATTGGGAAAGATAAAAATTGAAAGGTCAAAATCAACAGGATCTGGAGCCTCAGAACAACCCAAAACATCTATAGTTTTACAATCTGAGACAGCAGAAACTGAAGTGAATCCAATGCAATAAGTAGAATTAGGATTAGTTCATTTTGGCCCAGAGATTACCAAAGTAGTTCAAACTAAATCTAATACTGGTGAATTTTTAGACACTCAACTAATTGAACCAGAAGTAGAAGAACTCGAGTCTGATATTTCTCGACCTGAATCACCTTCAGCTGTTATAGCTCCTACTCTTGGTCCATCTTCACCTCGAAGGAAGCTGATAATTATGACTCGATTACCTCATGTTTTGATTAACATTGAAGATATTATTGGGAACAAGGTGGAACATTCACCTCTTACTCCAGTTACCGCTAGTGAACTGTTTGAACCAAGAGTTTTTCCGAGAGTTCCTTTCAATCCTTTCTGACATGATCCTTGGTATTCTACCACTTTGAACTTTTTAGGTCCTAGTTTTCCACCTCAACACATTCCTTTTTATTCACCGAGAAGAACCATGTCAAAAATTCCTATTGGGAGCCAACTTGTTGATTCATCTATGTTTACCAGCTCCTTGGAATCACTATTGTATGGTGGTCCTTCAGTTCCTCCTAGATACCAGTCACTTACTGGGAATTTTTCAGGAGCTTATTATTCTCCCCAACCTTGTACTTGGTCATCTAGTTTATCTACATCTATTGTTCCGAGCATGACATCCATCCCTGAAGTGTTTATGGCATTAGACTTGCTGGAAATACTGGGGGGGGGTGAATCCGTATTCCTTTTCAATTGTTATTTTTACCAGTTAAATCATTTATATTTAGAACACAAAATGAACAATAGGAATAAATGCTTTTATTAATATAATCTTTACAATAAATTAGGTACAATATATATAAGGCTCAACTGTTCCAAGCACAACTTGTCTTTTGTGAGGCTCCAACCTCTTTGGCACCAACCCTATCTTCTCAGGCACCAACCTTGTGTTTAGGAGCACCAACTCCAAGGACACCAATCCTTCCAATTTTGAGGCACCAACCCCAAGGGCTCCGACCCTATCTTGTTAAGGCACCAACCTTGGATTTAGGAGCACCAACTCCAAGGACACCAATCCTTCCAATTTTGAGGCACTAACCCCAAGGGCTTCGACCCTATCTTGTCAAGAAATGTTTTGATTGTATTACACTACTCTCAAAATCTTCTTCACTGTGTTTTGTCATTCTAGAGCTTCACTACTACATCAATGAAAACCTGTCTTCATATGAAGGAGTCTTCACAATTCTTCATATTGCCCAAACAAAGTCTGCAAATTTACCTCATGATGATTTCAAATAGCCATCATGATCTATAAGAGTCATCACACAACTTCAATGTGTCTACAATGAACTGCACTAAGCTCTACACAAAAACAACTCCCTGTTTCAAGTCTCTGTTCTCACTGTCATGGTAAATGCTTCAGGAGTGACTGATTTAGGATTAACTGCTTTAGAAGTGACTTCTTTAGAGGAGTGACTATCGCAGTTTCATATTGTGTATTCAATTAAAAAACAACCTTATTCATACTCAGATAATCTTCTTAGATTTGCAGAGCGTCCTTTTGAACTGTTATCTGAATCACTGTTAAACACAGGTATGCGATTTTCAATAAATAACCCAGTCAATAGAATGTTCGACCTTCGTCTTCCTTCTTTTTCCACTGGACCTTTCAGATTCCTTCTTCGCTCGCTGGACCTTCAGCTTCCACTTTTGTTCGCTCGACCTTTGGCTTCGCTTTTTGCTCACTCGACTTTTGGTTCCCACTTTCATTCGCTTGACCTTTGGCTTCCTGACCTTCAGCTTCCTTTGTCTCTTCAAGTTCACGAGTTGTGAACTTCTTTATACTCTATTTTTATGCCCGAGATCAATGCTCAGAAGTGAAGCGTTTTAACTCGTTTTTATACAAATTTCACTAATAGTCAAAAGACACGTTCATTTGGAAAGAGGGGCTGACTTATGGATATTCATCCAATTACTCATAAACTTGTTTTATTTACGGAGGATTTCATAGGAGATATTGTACCCAAGGAGCTCCCACATCCATGTCATCAATCACAATTGCAACTTTCGGTGGTCTGCAATTGCAACTCTTAACTTCACCAATATTCACACTGCCGATGAAACTTATGCGAGATACTATTAAACCATCGTCAATAGATTCGTCGGGTCCAAATCTAATATCATAATCGGCGGTCGGCTTCACAAGACTTATCGCAATCGGTAGTCCGGTGGTGTCAACCCTTATGATTTGCATAACTTCCCTGATACTTGGATGCGATATTACATAAAGGTATATTCTATGGAGCTATCAGGTCCGCACCTTATATCACAATCATAGTTTTTATTGTGACATTCGTTTATGACTTGTGATATGAAATTTTATATGATGGATGCGATATTGTATTATGGCGTATTGTAACGGAATCATCGGGTCCGCAGTACATATCGCAATCAGAGGATTTGGGGAGGTGATACAGCTTTAAAACTTGCGGTATGGTGGATGCGATATTTCTTTAGGGCGTATTTTAATAGGACCATCCGGTCCACAACTTATATTGAAATCATCGTGTTTTGTGCAGTGGCATATAATAGAAAATTCCGATATTATATACTGTCGATACGATTTCTCTGATAACTCTGTTTATGCTCCTCCGTTGTTTCCTTCCTTTCGGTTCTTCTTGGGCATATATTACATGTGATACTTCCAATATGGCTCCTCCAGTGTTTTCTTCTTTACTCCTTCGATATCGTTGTTGCTTTTTGTTCTTCCGATAGCAGTTACCCTTGGGCATATGCGATAACCTGCTTCCTTGATGGCTTATGATGAACTCTTCCTCTTACTCTTTGGCTTCATAGCTTCTCCTCTTTACTCTTTCTCTTCCTCTTCTAATGGCTTTTGATATCTTTCCTCCTTGGTTCCACTTTTTCTATTATGTATGTATTCAATCTTTGGATCCTCCATGAGTAGTATCATGATCAATGAGCGTCAATGGGTAACCTCACATGTCACAAGAATTTTCCATCACAAACACTGCCATATTGACATCAATGACAACCTATATTAACAATCTCCCCCTTTGTCATTGATGGCAATATTCTTTTCCTTTCAACATTCTTTCCCCCTTTGACATCAATGGCAAACGAGGTGCCCAAGTACTCCCCCTGTCAAGCTGCCGCTCTTCTTCATGAATAGTAGATCTTCATGGGTATGTTACTCCCCCTATCACAGTGCTCTTCTTTTTACATAAGATAGAAGGATTGATGCCTTATCATCAACTAACACATTATCCCTTCTTCATGTCTCAAAAAACTACTTTATCATGGCTGCAACAATGCTTAAAGATGCTCCACTTCAATGATTCAAAACAGATTCCAAATAGCCACACACCAAATGTTCATTTCCAAGTTTTTATTCTTCAATCCATATTCTGTTGTCTCCACAGTCAGAATTAAGAGATCTTCATAGTCCGAATCAAGAGAAAATGCCACTGAAATTGTCTTTCTTGCTATCTCTCTTCAGATCCGAGTTCCTTTGTATCTCTTTGCTTCTCCTTAAGTCAATGCCATCCAAAATTTCAACCTCATTTCATTTGGATGAAATGGTGAGAGATTGTACCTCACTGTTGCTATTTTTCTAAGTGACCAGTATCAACTTGAGTTATATTTGACTACACAACATTCTCCTTTCTATAGTCCTTTTGATGAGCCCTTTTTTTGTGTTCTTGCAATTTATCTCCACTAGCAAATTTTGATATCCAATCTGTGAATGTCTTTTAAATTCTTTCTACTGATTGACAACTGCTCTTGCTTCAAGTTCCATTCCCAAATGTATCTGTTTGTTTGAAGGTTGCCTCTATTTGTGTCCATAATTTACCTGTTCTTACATCATATCCATGAGTCGAGACATTCAATTTTTGTAATAATAGCAACATAGTTCTTTGCCCCATTTCTTTAGCATTATATGGCCTTCTCTGCTGCTCCAATTTCTACTTAGTAATAAAGTAGAAAAAAAATCTTCCACAACAGTACATTGGATAGATAAGAGATCATGTTATTCAATGGAGTGTTCTTGAGAATGATCTATCAAAGAATGATTGTTAGTATAGCTCACCAAGGATTTAATATGGACTATTTTACGAATAGATTCTGCAATAATGATCAAGAATCACAAGCTCCCCCTAACTATATGCATGGTCTCCTTTTGGAAGAATCCCATCATCAAACACTCATAATATCAAGGATATCTTCATCAAGTCAACAACATGTGTTGTTGGCTGGAGAGTTTAGGAGATTTTCAGACTGTATTTGCTTTCTTCTCCATACTTGTGTGACTTTCTTCTCTAGCATGGTTCTAGCTTGTGTAGGAGCCCATGTCAAGTTACAATCACGTGCCATATGACCAATGTTATGACACTTGAAGCATTCTATGTTGTTCATGAATAAGAATTCATGATTTCTTCCTGCAAAATTGTTCCTCGGAGATTGTTGGGGACCATAATATCTATATTTATGGAATGCCCTACAATATTTTTCCATGTGTCCAAAATTTGTACAAGCATAACAATAACCAAGAAATATACTTTGGTACCTGGGAGAAGAAGGTTTCCGTGATGTACTTCTGAAGTCTTTCTGCCTTGAGATCCTTTGATTATAACCATTGCTTCTTGCGTCCTTAACATCATCTGCATTTCTTCTTGGAATAGGATTTCCTTTATTGTTGGCTTGACTCTTATCCTTGCCACTGGGAGCATCAACATTTCTTTCTAGCTTCCTCACATCCTTTTTGTTTGAAGTATGGTCACCCTTGCTTGAGGATTCACCTTCATAGCCAAGACCTGATTTATCAAATGAAGATCTTTGATGGCTGACCATGTCATCCAAGGCTTGAGAGCTCTTCAAGATCTTTTTACATCCCTTACACCTTTTTCCTGAAGGAGACAATCTCTTCTTCCAATCTTTTGCAATCATTATTCTTCTTAGCAAGTTGTTTATAAATCTCTTCCTCAATACATATTGCTTCATTTGATTCTAATTTAAGGGAGATGATATCTGACTTCATTTTGAAGATTTCTTCATTTTCCTTTGCTAGAGTGCTCTCCATTTCTTCCTTGATCCTTGTAGCTTTACATGTTTTTCCCTTGAGAAGGTTGATATCAGATTTTAATTTGAAGATTTCTCCATCCTTTTCTTTTAGTTGACATATCATGGTGTTTCTTTCCTTTTCTTCTTCATCAACCTGTCCTTCTACGATTTCCAATGCTTCCATTGTCTTCTCAGCTCCTTGTGCTTGTTTCCTTGCTTCTTCTAGTTGTGATCTAAGGGAGGAGACCTCTTCCTTGTATTGACCAATCTCTGCTTCAAGTTTGTTCAAAATCTGGTGCCTTTGTTCAAGGTGGCTTGAAAAGTTATCTTCCCATTTCTTTTCTTTATCTAATTGATTTGTCATGGATATGACTTCTTCATGATGCTTTCTTTTGCTTTGATGAAATTACTTCTTAAGCTTGGAAAGCTCTTCATCCCTTTCTTGTACTTCAAACTTGACAAGGTAAACTTTATTCCTTGTTTGGTCTTGGTCACAAGCTAGTGATTTCTTATTAAGTTCCTCATTTTCCTTTTTCAAATGGATAATTTCTTCCAGGGAAACCATAAGTTTAGTGAGGAGATCTTCTTCAAAATATTTTTCATTCTCTTCATCTTCTAGGTCTTCCTTAGCCTTGATTTCATCATTCTCATTTTCAGCTTCTATGATGGGTTCGAGATTTCCTTCTTGGTTTCCATCATCTTATTGACTAGTGGTCATGGTCAATGCTCCTTTTGAGTGAAGGTCATGAAGTTTGTCCCATATACCCTTGGCTGACGAACATTTTCCTAAATTTTTCTTTATAGAATCAAGTATCTCATTCAAGATTGCCTTCATTTCTTTTGAATTGTACTCCTTGGATACTCCATTCATCATGCTATCAGTAATTATTGATTCCCATACTTCAATGCGTTGAGTCTTTATGAAATTCCTCATTCTTGCTTCCCATATATCAAAGTTTCCATTGAACAATGGAGCCTTTACAAATTGATTGATTTCAACTTTGATGGTTGAGGGAGACACATCTTTAGGAGGATTGGAGACTTTTGTCTTGGCTTTGCCATTTGTATTCTAATGATCAACCTTCACGCTGTTAGGCTTTGAGTGAAGGTACTAGCTCTGATACCAATTGTTGGAAATACTGAGAGGGGCGGTGAATCAGTATTCCTTTTCAATTATTATTTTTACTAGTTAAATCATTTATATTTAGAACAAAAAATGAACAATAGGAATAAATTATTTTTTTAATATAATATTTAAAATAAATCAGGTACAATATATATAAGGCTCCAACCTATTGCCCAGCACCAACTTGGTCTTTTGTGAGGCTCCAACCTCTAGGGCACCAACCCTATCTTCTCAAGGCACCAACCTTGTGTTTAGGAGCACCAACTCCAAGGACACCAATCCTTCCAATTCTGAGGCACAAATCCCAAGGGCTCTAACCCTATCTTGTCAAGTCACCTGTAGAGTCTTCACACAACTTCAATATGTCTACAATGAACTGCACTAAGCTCTGCACAAAAACAACTCTTTGTTTCAAGCCTATGTTCTCACCGTCATAGTAAATGCTTCAGAAGTGACTGCTTTAGGATTAACTACTTTAGGAGTGAATTCTTTAGAGAAGTGACTATCACGGTTTCATATTGTGCGTTTAATTAAAAACCAACCCTGTTCATACTCAGATAATATTCTTAGATCCGCATAGCATCCTTTTAAATTGTTATCTGAATAACTGTTAAACACAGGTCCGAGATTTTCAATAAATAACCAAGTCAATAGATTGTTTGAACTTCGACTTCCTTCTTTTTCCACTTGACCTTTCAGCTTCCTTCTTCGCTCGCTCGACCTTTGGCTTCCACTTTTTTCGCTCGACCTTTGGATTCCTTTTTCGCTCACTCAACCTTTGGCATCCACTTTTGTTCACTCGACCTTTGGCTTCTCGGCCTTTGGCTTCCTCTGTCTCTTCAAGTTCATGAGTTGTGAACTTCTTTATACTTTGTTTTTATGCCCGAGATCAATGCTCAGAAGTGAAGCGTTTTAACTCATTTTTATATGAGTTTCACCAATACTCAAAATACACGTTCATTTGGAAGGAGAGGCTGACTTATGGATATTCATCCAATTACTCATAAACTTGTCTAATTTATGGAGGATTTCATAGGAGAGACTGTACCTAAGGAGGTCCCACATTCACGTCATCAATCACAATCACAAATTTCGGTGGTTTACAATCGAAACTCTTAAGATCACCGATATTCCCACCGTCGATGAAACGAACGCGATATAATATTAAACCATTGTCAATAGATCCGTCGGGTCCACAACTAATATCACAATCGATAGTCGGGTTCACAAGACTTATCGCAATCGGAAGTCTGGCGGTGTCAACCCTTATGATTTGCATAACTTCTCCGATACCTGGATTCAATATTACATAAAGGTATATTCTATGGAGCTATTAGGTCTGTACCTTATATCGCAATCACAGTTTTTATTGTGACATCCCTTTATGACTTGCGATATGAAATTTTATATGATGGACGTGATATTGTATTATGGCGTATTGTAATGGAATTATCGGGTCCGTAGTACATATCACAATTGACGGATTTGGGGCGGTGATATGGCTTTAAAAACTTGCGGTATGGTGGATGCAATATTTCTTTAGGGCGTGTTGTAATAGGACCATCCGGTTCGCAACTTATATCACAATCAGCGGGTTTTGAGCAATGACGTCTAATAGAAAATGCCGATATTATATACTGCCAATACGATTTCTCTTATAACTCTGTTTATACTCCTCCATTGCAATGCTCCTCTGTTGTTTTCTTCCTTTCGGTTCTTCTTGGGCATATATTACATGTGATACTTCCAATATGGCTCCTTCGATGTTTTGTTCTTTACTCCTCTGATATCATTGTTGTTCTTTGTTCTTCTGATAGCACTTACCCTTGGGCATATGCGATAACCTACTTCCTTGATGGCTTCTAATAAACTCTTCCTCTTACTCTTTGGCTTCATGCCTTCTCCTCTTTACTCTTTCTCTTTCTCTTTTGATGGATTACGATATCTTTCCTCCTTGGTTCCACTATTTCTATTATGTCTGTATTCAATCTTTGGATCCTCCATGAGCAATATCATGATAAATGAACATCAATGGGAAATCTCAATGTCACAAGAATTTCCCATCACAAACACTGCCATATTGACGTCAATGAAAACCTAGATTAACAAGACTAAGATATGCACATGGTATCCCGTAACTTAGGTAAGCCTAAAGTAACCTCAACTAGTGCTTATTACCTGCCTGGGAGGCAGCCACCTTATCCTCCAATTGGAGGATAACCTGTTGTTAGTCTTATCCTACGGTTGGAGGTCAACCTTTTACTATAACTTATGGTCAGATACCTCATCCCGATCGGGGTAAACTTGATGCAACTAACCTTTACTCGGTGCTCCTTACCTTGGGAAGAACGCTATTTGGAACCCTTATCTTGCTTAACCGTTTGCTCTAGTTGCCCCATAAGTGCCAGTTTATCAACCTGTTCAACCTGATGGAAAACCTATTCCTCAAATACCAATTCCAAGTATTTTTATACATGTCCAACAACTTGTTTAGGGAATCCCACAAACAAATGTCCAACAACTAGTTCAACAACTTGTCCAGAGTGCACCTCGAATGCCTATTCAGACACTTGTTTTGCAACTGGTTCCAAGTTCACCTCATACACCTATCCCAGGAGTATCACAAATGACCGTTCACGTTACCCCTCAAATACATGTTCCTCAAACTACTCAGGCCATCCCTCAGGCTTCTACTTATCAATTTGGTCCTACTGTCCAATCTACACCACAGATTCCTATTAGATAGCCTGGTATAGGGACAATGGAAATAACATTTCAAGGCAAAGCTTTCCAAAGCCCGCCTTTTCAAGGTCAAGCTTATCAGTTTCCACATTTTCAAGGACAAGTTTTTCAAAGTCTACCTTTCCAAGGTCAAGCTTTCTGAAACCAACCTTTTCAAGGTCCATTTATCCAAAGTCAACCTATTCAAAGTCAATTTTTTACAAGTCAACCTTTACAAGTGTTGAGAATGCAACAAGATGATGGAGCTTAGTGAAAAGAAGTCGCCTTCACTAAGTGGTCTCGTAGGCTATTATTGGCGCAAAGTCTATTTTTAGACATATGGATCATGGTCGATGAGTTGTAGGATGCTATTTGTGGATGATTGGTCATGCTGGTAAAAATAGATGGACCTCTATTTTTAGACATATGGGCGGACTCTATTTTTAGACTGCCAGGCTAAAAATAGAACAGTCGAATATTGTTAGCTCTTAATAATATTTGGACTATAAACATTATCTTATCCTCTTGCAACACTTCAGTTCAAGCTACAGATGTGGCACATGCAACTGCCAGAAGGAAATACACTTTTCTTATTGGTTAGTTGAGCTATTGCATGAAGGACTTCAGTTAGAACTCAAGTGATTGAGTTTGGTGGAGTTGATTGAGGAGTTGATGGAGTTGTGTTCAGTTTGACTTAGTTTAACTAGTTGTAGTTAGTCTAACTGAACAAATAGACTAATGATGAGTGGTGTGAATTAATTATTAATTAATTCACTAATTATTAACTCATAAATCAACTAAAGAATACATCAGTTAACTCAGTGCATGGACAGTTCAGTGGAGACAAGTGTTAGAGGTGAGTGAAAGGGCGAGAAAGCTGTCAGTTGTGACTATAGTTGTGCATGAGATTTGCACAATCAATGGATTGAGTATTGCCAATGAGGATTGCGTGGTATAGGCAAAGGGAATATGAATTTGGAGCTGATTCTTCATTCTATTCTCATGCAGGATTGCATAGTGGAGGTAGGCAAGCAACGGAGGAGATTTGAACCTGTGATTGATTCAGATCTAAGCTAGTTTGTGTGTAACAGGTGGAGATAGTACTAAGTACTTGTGAGGAGTATTGTACTATGTATTGTTAGATGTTCTCAATCAATATAATATACATATAGTTGGGGGTTTTCAGCTACATGCTTTCCCCGTGATATACTGTGTTGATATTTGTGATTGATGCTTCAATGTGTGCATGCGAATGTTTCTGATTTCGCAAAATTGATGATAAATAGTAGAGGAGGTTATGTATTATGCATGATTCTGCAAATAGTGTATAATCAGGATAATCTCTATGAATAAGTGTCATATTATTCAAAATTTCTACATGGTATCGAAGCTAGTTGATTTGTAGAAAAAGTTCTACAGGATATCAAAGAGAAGTTGATCATCGGATCTATTATTCAAAAAGTGTTTACATTTTATTTCTTCAGGTAGAGTCTGTAATCAAGCCAAGTAGCCTCTGGATTTATCCTTCTTTTGGAAGGTGAGATATCTGGTGATTTCCCATACAGTCGATCTCTGTACGAGAAATACTTTGTTCTCACGAATTTTAGATCAGAAGCGGTTGAGTTTTGAGCTGGTGGAATTCGAATTTGCTGCAGTGTTTTCCTGGTGTTAAAGTTGAAATGTCTTTCAACAGATTGCGATTGGAGTATGCCCTTGAGGGCAGCTCGAACTATATTTCATGGAAGGACAGGATGGAGGTGGTGTTAGATGATAGTGGGTTGAAGGAGTTCATAGATGCAGATGTCCCAAAACCTACTGATGCTGCTCAAGTCGGGGATTGGAAAAAGAAGACAACAAAGTGTCGAAGGATTCTGTTGGAGGGTGTGAGGGATCACATTGTGTCCAGCCTCCATGGAAAGACTTCTCCATACTTGATGTGGAAAGCGTTGATAGATCTATTCCAAAGCAAGAGCGACCAGAGGAAGTTGGTGCTCAAGGATAAACTCAGAAACATAAAGTGTGAGAATGGAGACAGTATGCCCAAGTATCTCACGAAGTTCACCCAATGCTGGGATGAGCTAGGAAGTGTGGGGGTGACTGTCAATGATGAGGACTTGGTGAGCTTGGCTCTCCTTGGTCTTCGTAAGAGTTTGCATTCCTATCAGGACTTTGTCATATGGTGGGAGAAATTGCCAGGATGGGAAGACTTTGGTCGGGATCTTGTGCAAGAGGAGATCAGGCGGAATACCAGGGATGGATCTTCATCAAAGGAATCTGATGAAGAAAATTGCACTTTGGCTGCCAAAGCAAAGAAGGAGAAGGTTTCTCTTTCTGAATCCAGTTCTCCCAATGATGAGAAGAAGGTTGACAAATCAAAAGTGCGATGCTTTCGTTGTCATGAGGTGGGCCATTATGCCTCAAGTTGTCCACGGAGGAAATCCAAGGAGGGATCCAGGGAAGGATCTAAAGGTGAGGCACTTGCTTCATAATTTTAGTTGAATTTCACACTCTTCACATGCATGGTTTCATCCATGGTGGGAAGTGTTTGGTTTCTTGATAGTGGTGCTTCTTTCCACATGACCGACGACAAGAGTTTGTTCAGTACTTTGGAGGAGAAAGATCTCCAGATACTCATAGCATTGGGTAATGATGAGAAGTATAGTGTCTCAGGTGTAGGCACGGTTATTTTTTAGAGGGAGCATGGATCTCGCTTTATCTTGACCGATGTCAAGTATGTACCAGGACTAAAGAGAAACTTGGTGTCGATCACAATGCTGGAAGATAGAGGCTATGATGTAGTCTTCAGTAAGGGAAAGGTTTTCCTTAGACACATCATCACTAGATAGGTGAAGCAGATTGGTTCACGGGTCAAGAACCTGTATGCTCTTGAGGTTAAAGATGCATGCAAAGCCTTGAGCAGCTAGGCAACTGATGGAGACTTGTGGTTGAGAGGGAGGGTATATTACCTCTCAACATGCAAAGCCAGAAGAAGTCTCAGACAATGGTGGAGGAGCCACGATTGGTGCAGCAGCTTCAGGAGGTTACGGAGCAACGACAACAGGGGAAGCTGAGTGGAGCTTGAGTAGAGACATCTACTCATGAAGAGACCTCCAGTAGGGGGAAAGTTCGGGCCAGGTGGGCTGAGGGATTACATGTAGCCATACCTCCAGGTAGGAGGTGGGGCGATATAGAGTAATCATCCCAAGGAGGAGGGGCACGATCCTTGAGGTACCCAACCTCTTGGATGAGACCTTGCTACAGGAGCCCCGATGTGGAGTTGCAAGAACTGACTGATTGGGTAGAGACAGATGCAGATGGAGCGATAGTGCAGGGAATCCCAAGAGAGCGCATAGCTAGCAGGCTGCAGCAATGCGAGAGTCACAAGTGTTTTTCATAGTGCTAGGTGGCACAAAGAGGTGTGCAATGGTGCGAGATGCATGGATATGTTTCAGTAGTGCAGATGTCAGAGAGGGAGCACTTGTCAGCAGCAAGTAGAGCTTCAGCATCAGAGTATGTTCCTAGCCCAACAGAGGGGTCAGTTGGGAGTGTTTTTTGTTCCAAGTGTTGTTGGAGCAAGTGGACTGGTAGATGTGTTGCATGCAGAACATTCTAGAGTTACAGGATAGGGTTGCAGATAATCCATATCTTGTTAGAGGGGTGTTTGAAAATGCAACAAGATGATGGAGCTTAGTAAAAGAAGTCGCCTTCACTAAGTGGTCCCACAGGTTATTTTTGGCCCAAAGTTTATTTAGACATCTGGATAATGGTCTATGAGTTGTAGGATGCTATTTGTTAGTGGTTGGTCATGTTTGGTAAAAAATAGAATGGACCTCTATTTTAGACATATGGGCGGAGTCTATTTTTAGACTGCTAGGCTAAAAATAGAACAGTCGAATATTATTAGCTCTTAATAATATTTGGGACTATAAACATTATCTTATCTCTTAGAAACACTTTAGTTCGAGCTACAGATGTGCACATGCAACTTCCAGAAGGAAATTACGCTTTTCTTATGGGTTAGTTGAGCTATTGCATGAAGGACTTCAGTTAGAACTCAAGTGATTGAGTTTGGTGGAGTTGATGGAGTTGTGTTCAGTTTGACTTAGTTGAACTAGTTGTAGTTAGTCTAACTGAAAAATAGACTAATGATGAGTGCTGTGAATTGATTATTAATTAATTCACTAATTATTAACTCATAAATCAACTAAAGAATACATCAGTTAACTCAGTGCATAGACAGTTCAGTGGAGTCAAGTGTTAGAGGTGAGTGAAAGGGCAAGACAACTGTCAATTGTGATTATAGTTGTGCATGATATTTGCACAATCAATGGATTGAGTATTTCCAATGAGGATTGCGTGGTATAGGCAAAGGGAATACGAATTTGGAGCTGATTCTTCATTTTATTCTCATGCAGGATTGCGCAGTGGAGGTAGGCAAGCAGCGGAGGATATTTGAACCTGTGATTGATTCAAATCTGAGCTAGGTTGTGTGTAACAGGTGGAGATAGTACTGAGTACTTGCGAGGAGTATTGTACTATGTATTGTTACATGTTCTCAATCAATATAATATACAGATAGTTGGGGGTTTTCAGCTGCATGCTTTCCCCGTGATACACTGTGTTGATATGTGCGATTGATGCTTCAATGTGCGCATGCAAATGTTTCTCATTCCGCAAAATTGATGATAAATAGTAGAGGAGTTTATGTATTATGCATGATTCCACAAATAGTGTATAATCAGGATAATCTCTGTGAATAAGTGTCATATTATTCAAAATTTCTACAACAAGCTCAACCTATACTAGGGAAATATTAGTTAGGTAAAATGGGTTAAAGTCAACCTTTCTAGAGTCAACCATACCCTGATCATACTTTATCAATTATCTATTCAACCTCAACCTAGTATTACCCTGGTGGAATTCCAATTCCAACTGCACAGGCTGTTCTAGGATATCATGGGTATCCTCCTCTAGGGTTTGGACTTAACCTACAAGGTTATTAGACTTTACAACAAGACCCTAACTGGAAATTATTGTTTATTGTAACCATAGATTTACATGATTTATCTCGGTGCCGAACAATCCTATTTATTATTATACTTATTGGCCGACGATTCCCACCAAGTTACCGAGTGACATACCCAAATATGAAGGAAAATCGGGAGAAGACCCATCAACTCATGTGATGACATATCATCTTTGGTGTGCATTGAATTCCTTAATCGATGATTCTATCTGACTTCATCTTTTCCAATGAACTTTAACCAGTTCGACAGGCAAATGGTACATTGAGCTACCTCGCGCTTCTTTCCATAAATTTAACTCTCTAGATTTTTTTTTTTAACCCTTTTTTAGCTACTGATTCGCTACGATATTGGTACCAAACTATTGTCTTCCTTAAAACAATCAAAACCGATTCACATTTTCGATCATATACATGAATGGAGACGTAGACATCGATTAGTCAAATATTTTATTCCAAATTAGATTTTAGATGAATGGTTTACAAAGTCACTACTTCGTATTATCATCAAGGATGTCGCTAAGGGAGGTGTCATGACGGAAGAGCAAGTAATTTCTCGTGCCCATTATTTGGACTTAGTGTATACCCAATCTAGCACCTTGTACAAAAAATCTTGAATTTATCGCGCTTAAAAATTTCGAATGATCAAACAGTTACAACTCCTACAAGATCTAATGTCGCTGATATTATAATAGGTTATGTTAGCCAAAAATCTAAGGGGAAAAGGAAAAAATCTAGAAGTACTTAGACTTTTTCCATACAAGATCCACCCTCTGAAAGAACTTCTCCAAAAGCTATTTCCGAAGTTAATGTCATAAAATCATCTACCGAGAAGAGTCAACCGTCTAGAGGTAAAAATAAGGGGAAGGTGAATTGAAACAAAATGCTTCTCTAAAAGAGAAACCCACTAAAAATGAACCTACTAACAAGAAACAAAAACCTCGCTATCCTTGCCTTATTTTCAATGAGGATCATTATATGAAGGAATTCCCACATCAAGCAGAGATTCCAAATTCCTTAAAGGTTCTCCAATTCCCACTGTTTTGAAGGATCCATTTCCTTCTCAAGACAACAAAATGGTTTCTCATAACACATCTTCCTCTTCCACATCGCAAGATATCATGATGGTGTCTTCACAACAAGTTATGGTAGCTACGAGTTCAAAAGATTACGTATCTAAGGGTCATGTAGTCAATGGGAACAAGACTAGTTCATTTGGTCAACCTTCCAGTTCAATACCTCCTCCTCCTTTTGAACCATTACAGATCAAGAAATGGAATCCTGACATGATGAATCAACCACCTCCAAAAGGTGTGCTTCAAAAATCAACTTTCAACCCACATGCTAGAGCTACACAGAATTACAACATTGTTGAAGACTTGACTATGTCTCCTTCCGTAATGTCAGCTCTTAAAGTGCTGCAAACATGCCCAACAAAATGAAGGCTGTTGTTTTTAGCCATAGAAACTATTTATTCTCAAGATTATAATCTAATTATCTTTGATCTTGAGAGTCATATACCTAGACTCCCACATCAACTAGCATTCCATATTCTAGTTTTTTCAAAACCAGAGGAGTGTCTTGCACAATTGTTGACGAAGGAGATTCTACGTGTATTATGTCGATTTCTTGTTGGAAAGATTTAGGTTACCCAACCATAAATCAATTACCTACCAATCTAAAATCCTTTTATGGAAGAGGTTTTTGTCTCTATGGAATCCTAAATGATTTGCCCATAGAGTTAGAGGGTAAAACAATGACGATCGAAGTTGAAGTTGTTGATGCTAAACTCGATTACAACCTTTTTCTTGGTCAAATTTTTATCTACGCTATGTCAGCGGTGGTCTCATCGCTTTTCCGAATGATACAATTTCCTCACAAAGGGAAAATTGTCAAAGTAGACTAGTTGCCTTATTACACTTTGGACCCTAACTCTACAGGTAGCATACCTTTTTTCAGAAAAACGAATTCTCCTTATGAGGATATTGGTGTTGGTTTACTCAAAGACTCATCACTGATGGGAGCCTTTCCACTTCCTCCACTAAAATTTCCTTCTAGTTTTGTCGAGGTTAACATGATTACATCAAGCACTATGTAATCTTCTGATTTTTGGATAGTGCCTTTAGAGTATGAATTGGTCTCCTATGTCAACAAGATGCTCTTGAGCCCATTTGAATTGGCTTAATAGGCAGATCAATCTTTCTCCGACCCACCATCTTTCAATATTGATCAAGTGGATGCGATCAATGATGATTATTCTCCTTTAACTTTGTTGGAACCAATTTCACTTCTTGACCCTTTCGACAATATGTTTCCGTCTGACGAGAGTATTATGGAGTTCATGATTTCGACGAATACCATCATCGTTAATATTTTCTACCCAACCCTAATAAAATTGAGAATGATTTTTCAACTATGTTTTTTCCTGAGATTATAGATAGTCTGGAATATCCCATTTCAATTTTTCAAGATGAGTCTGAAAGGAATTTGGGAAACATATATACAACTATTTCTAGTGACATATCCATCAAAACATGAATTATTGAAAATATTCACATAGGTTCTTCATGCTCATTCAAAGAGATTCAAACGCATAAAGCCCTATTTCAAGAATTCCGCGACATTTTTTCCTGGTCCTATGAGGAAATTCCATGAATTGACCCAAGCATTGTTGTGCACAAGATTAAGACTTACCTGGATGCAAAACCTATCAGGAAGTAATTACGTCCAGTGCATCCGCGAAAAGTTGCTTCGATTAAAGATGAGGTTGAGAAACTGTTCAAAGTAGGTTTCATCTACCTGGTTCCCTTAACTCATTGGGTGTCCAATATTATACCTGTTAACAAGAAGTAGGTAACCATTAGAGTATGCGTCGATTACAAGGATATCAATAAGGCTTGTCGGAAAACAACTATCCTACTCCCTATATTGATAAAATCATTGACGATTGTGCCAAAAATGAAATGTTTTCATTTATGGACGAATTTTCTGGCTACAACCAAACCAGCATACTCCCAGCTAATCAACACAAAACTGCATTCATCTGTCCAATGGGGAATTTTTCCTATCAAAAAATCCCATTTTCATTGAGGAATGTCAGTGCAACTTTCCAACGGGTTATGTCTTTCACATTTCACAATATCAAGCATCTCGTGCAACCTTATTTGGATGATTTTTCATCTCATTCACTGAGATAGAAGACCATCCAATGCATTTGAGAGTTATCTTTATCATATGTCGTCATTACAATATATGCTTGAAACCACACAAATGTGTTTTTTATGTATAGTCTATTCGATTGCTAGGATTTGTCATTTCAAAGGAAGGAATTCATGTCGATCCACTCAAGGTTGAGGCTATTATGAATTTTCCTCCTCCTACAAATCTCTGCCAACTCCAAAGTGTGCAAGGGAAATAAAACTTTTCTATGTCGATTCATCCATAACTACGTCGAGTTAACTAAATGTTTTATTAAACTATTAAAAAGGGCATCTCTTTTACATGGGATGAAGTGGCTCAAAAGGCCTTTGATGCACTTAAACATGTGTTGAATCATACACCACTGTTGCATCCCCCCCATTATCATCGAGACTATTTTTTATACTTAACCGCATTTGATTTCACTATTGGCATGGTTTTAGTTCAAGAAGATGAATTGAATGAAGAGCATGTGATATACTACTTAAGCAAAAAACTGACCAAAATTGAAGCAAAATATGCACACGTGGTGAAATAGGCCTTGGAAGCCATTCAAATTGTCCAATTTTTTTGTCACTACATTCTATCACGCAAAAATACTATGATTTATGATTACAAACCCATGGTTTACATTCTTAAAAAAAAATTACTAGGGGGCAAGTATTCCAAATGGATAGTTATCCTGCAGGAATTTGATTTGGAATTCATAAAATCTAAATCTAAGAAATTGCTAGTGTTTGTTGAATTATTATGCGACTTTCCCCATGCTGAGACTAAAATCGTGCTAGAGAATTCTCTTCCAAACGAATCTCTCTTTCTTTTCAGTACTTTAGATCCCTAGTATGGAGATATCATCATTTATCTCCAGATCGAGACATTTTGGCTAGAACTGAGTCGAACTGATCGTCATCGTATCCGGTACCATTCCCAACAATACAATATTGTTAGCTATACACTTTATCGTCGTGGTGCCGATTCCATGTTCAGATGATTTTTAACTCACCAAGAAGCAGAAAAGGAATTAAATGATTTGCATTCTGGAGCTTGTGGCGGTCATATGCCAAGGTTTTCCATTGCTCAAAATATCCTACGTGTGGGATATTTCTGGCCTTCTATGTTCAAAGACTATATAATTGTGGTCTGGAAATGCTACAATTGTCAGATCTACAATCGAAAAATGTGTGCACACCCAACTCCTCTTCACCTATTCATTTTTGTAAGTCCTTTCGCTTAATGGGGCATCAATTTCCTTACATGTAACCCTCGCTCGGCTAGGGGACATGGGTACATTATCCTTGTGGTAGATTATTTTACAAAATGGTTGAAGGTGATGCCTACATATAAGGATGATGGTGAAATAACATCAATTTTTATATTCAATCATGTGATTTCTAGGTTTGGAGTTCCACAAGCCATCACCACCAACCATGATAGCGATTATCGAAACTTTATGATGTCCAATCTTACTACGAAGCTAGGCATGTGTCATGATAGTTCTACTCCATATTACCTGTAGGAAAATGGCCAAGTAGAATTTGTTAACAAGGTTTTAACCACCATGATTAAATGAATTATCAGGATTCATAGACGAGATTGGCATCTAATGCGTTTTCCAACCTCGTGGGTATACCATACCACAACAAAAACTTTGATTGGTTTTACTCATTTCTAGCTCATTTACATCATGGAAGCAATTTTACTTATTGAATGTGAAATACCGTCTTTAAAATTGGAAATTGAATTATTACTAGCCACTTCTACTGAGGAAGAACATTTCCTGTACTTAGCACGACTCGATGAGACTCGCCGTGATGCTGCATTAGCTAGTGAGGCCCAAAAGAAACGAGTTAAGGCACAATATTATCAAAATGTCAAACCTCATTCATATTCTGAAGGGGATTTAGTCTTGGTCTATGATAAAGAGCACGATAAGTTAGGCGTTGGTAAATTCGAGCACAGGTGGCATGACCCTTATGTTGTAAAATGTGCAATGGAAAAAGGGGCCTATGAACTAGTTGATATGATGAAATTCCTTTGGGAAAGCCTAGAAATGGTATTTACCTAAAGAAATATTATGCTTAGATTGTTCAGTGAATAATTTGTATATTTTTGTACCATATTTTTATGTGTGGCAAGTTTTAGTATCTTTTTATAATTTTCTATGACTTCTCCTGCTTATCTTATGTTACACGATTTGCAGAAGTCGACGTTCCCTCAAACTTACATTGGATTTACTGATGGTGCTAGTCGCAGTACTCAAAATTTATGTTCCTCAACCTTGGTCATTTGTTTTCCCTCAAATGAGTTAGTTTCTATTCATGAGATATACCTTGGTCGAACAATGAATAAAATTGTAGGGTATAGTGAGTGATAGAGCTATTATCTAATGCCATTTCATTTGGCATTCGTCGATTGATCATTAGGTTAGATTCAAAACTCCTAGTATTACATATGAATGGTGTCTACTCAGTTAGAAGAACTTTAATGTTGAGAATGTTTTTACGGGTTTGTCTCTTGGAAAGAGAGTTTGATTATATTGAGTATCAACATATTCCGAGAAGTTTAAACACATTAATTGATGCATTGGCTAATTATGTGTTAAAGTGGCATTTGTAAAACATCTGTAAATAAATAAATGCAATATTCATCCATATATTATATAATATAAACTGAAATAGAAGTAGTATATTTCATTAGTTAAATATCTGTAAAAAGGTGTGGTTTTTACAAAAATGTCATCCAAAGACATGAGGCCCTAAGGCATTTATTTTCTGAACATGCTGATACTTCATCAAAAACAAAAAATCTAGCCCTAAGACTAGTGGCTATGCATGATGATCATGGTAGCGTAAAACAACGCAATCTACTTGCCGTAGCAAGCAATTAATAGGTCTGGGAACCCCCATAGTGTGCCTTTGATAGTGGAGAGGCAATTCATCAATCCCAACATTTGGGATGTCTAGGGTCAACCTCTCAAGGTTGTGCTCTGACTCATTCAATGCCTTTGTTGCATCTGGGTTCTGAACTGCGAGAGCTATTGGCTACTTGCCACGTTTATCACATCAGGGTAACCTTGCCAGTCTCATCAGGCCCACATCTACATGATCATTTCACACAATTATTTTTGCATGCCAAAAAGCAACAAAAAATTCAAAAAAAAAAAAAAAACTAAAGTGTGAAGTTTTTACCTAAATCACCCCATTGCATCCCAGCTAGCAGTGGCATATCTGGATCATCTATGCAATCCATGCCTACATATGGAAAATATTCAATCATGATGATTTGATTTTTCAGACACCCGAAGAAATCCGGAGTATATCAGATCGTTGGTCCTTCACCACCTCTATGGTGTGCCATCGGTGTGACCCATTTCAACATGCGAGGGTTCCAAGGTCCTCCTCTCTCTATAGATACCTGTGGAGCAAGGGATCCACTCTAGAGAAAATGAGATGATAAAGGAACCATACCCAAAGTTATTAAGTTTTCTTGTTTTGACTCTAGTTAGTTCCCCTTTCATATTGGCAACTACAACCTCCCAATGATTGAATATAGTAGGTTGTAAACACTCTACAACGGTTTTCATCTGAGCCTTTGTGAGCAAATGAAGAGCTGCACTTCCACATAGTCATGCAATAGTGAAACCAATAGCTTTCAAAGGAAACCTAACTATGGTTTTAATGCCAATTCTCCCATATTTGAGAGTAGCTCCTTTAGTGCAATGATGTACTAGATAAGTGACATTTGTTTTGCCACCACACCTATGTCCATATAGAGATATTTCCACCCAACGTCGTGGAAGCCCAGTTAAGAAGTAAATGTCATCAACATCAATGATGAGCCTATGGTCTCCAATTATCAAGCATTATTCTTGTACATTCCACTTGCTCACCATCCACTCTAGCAAGTCTAATTGGGCCTCCATGCCCAGAATAGTGAAAAACTTGTATAGACCACATTTTGTCAATTTCTATATAGTCTCTCGATGGTTTAGAGTAGCTATGTATTTTTCTTCATGTTGATGCTCCCTCCACTCCATTTTTGCGGCTCAAAACCTTGCAAACGAACATAGAAGATCATTAGAAAAGATCATGGTAATATTTTGCAAAAAAATGGGTGTTTTGTATTAAAAATTTTATGCCCTCGGTGCTATGCACAACCGGATGAACAAAACAATGCATATGTGCGCGGTTATAGCCTTAGAAATTGTGCACATCCTGATTTTTAGTGTGAAAACCTCAGTCGATGTGCGTCGACCCAATAAGGGTGAACGACACACATCGAGGGTGATTTTATATTTGAAAACCTTCCCCAAAAAACCTAAATACACAGTAAAATGTGAAATAAAAACCATGAAAATGAAGATCTCAGAGAGGTGATTTACCTGGAGAAGACGACTCGCGATTTTTTCCAATGGTTTGCCCAGAATCTGCTTCTGAAGTTCTTGGTGAAAAATGAGCTCTAGTACTCTCAAAGGGTAAAAAAACAACACAAATGGTAAAACTTTTTTACTTTTTTGGGGTTTTATAAGTTTTTAGGCCTATTAAAATATTATTTTTTGCCTATTAGCCTTTAAAATCCAAATTTATAATCTTTTGGACTATATTTTTTAGCAGTGATATGATTTTTGAGTTTAATGTGTCGATCACAGGTTATTCACGAAAACAAATCATTTTGGCGTTGAGTATATTTTTACCAATTTTTCGAACTCATTAAAACTTACAAAAAAGTGAAACTAAGGAGTTCTCTTTATGCCCTTTTCAGAATCCTTAAACATGAAAATATTGCCGAGTACTTGATTGTTTGAAATCATAAAAGTAAATGAACAACCATATATTCAGTATAAGTTTACCACTTTTATAGACTAAATTAGACTATTCACGAAAAAGGTATACGTTGACTAATCATGGTCAATAAAGTTATCTCCTGCATTATCTTACCCTTTTTCGGTCTTGAGGGAGTCAATTTATGAAAAAGGATATTGTGAAGTTTACTTATGTTTTTCTCATAACTCCCTAAAACTGAAAAACACCGAGCTTTACTTTCACCGGGCTCGTTAAAATTTACTTTGAAAGAACTAAACACATTTCCTTTTCGTGTCTTTTCAAACTCTTTAAACATGAAAACAACATCAAATTACCCCATCACTGGACTTGTAAAACTTAAAAAATGCATGACTCGTTAAGCATGATGAGACTGAACCACTCCTTCCTAGGGTTCGTTAAAATACTTCAAAGGACTCATATGAAGGATGAGCTTACAAGACAAGCATATGGTATCTTCCTCAAACTTGTGAAAAATAAAGAGGTACTTGCTAGTAATAGTGGGGGAAAAGTGGGAAATAACCTTTTGTTTTTGTTTTATAAAAGGTAGTACGCCACTCTTGAACATGACACTCCACCACTTTTTGTGTTTGGGTTGGGAAATCCATTTGTCTCTCAGTTGAACATACCTCATTGAAAGTCTTAAATTGGTTTGGGTATTATTTTTGAGTCAAATGATGCCAATTCATCATGTCGTGTCTCTGATATGTTCAAGAGAAGTCCAACATCAGTCAAATTACTTTGATATTCATAGCCTTTAGTTGCATCGACTATCCCTGAGTCAATCCTGTATTACTCCAAACTGTTGTTCTTCAAAACTTTACATGAGTTTTGTGTCATAGGCCCTCCTACAATGAGTCACTTCCTATCGACTTCAGCTCACTATCTAGGAAGTTGATTTACAAACCTTCAGTATCTTGGAGCCTGCATGCCTTAATGACAAGTTTCTACTCTTCGATGACAGGTTCTCATCATTGACCTTTGATCGAATGATTCTATGAGTGTTTGACATCAACACATCTATTCACAGTTCATAGGTTGCACTGGAAGTACCTTGAGAGCCATTGCCATTATTAGTGGTATCTCTCGCACATGTAAACGGTTCACATCATTGACTGGTAATCAAGTGGTTTCTACCATGTTCGACTATGAGACATTCACTCACATAGCTAGATTTGTACTACGAATCAAGAGATAGAGATCAAGACCCTAGATCTAGTTTCATCCATCCAGGCTATGTGGAGTTATTAAATATTCACGATTGTAAACATAAATCCATTGATGGCCATGTCCATACTATGTCATCTATTGACATGGATCTTTAGATATATTTTTGTACTGGTTCTTTCAAACATTTATACTATGAGTATGGGAATGCCTACCTCAACGATGATTATATATATTGCACTATAACATGTGATTAATTCCCTCACGTGTCGAACTATAGTCTCTAACCCAAACCTTGGCATGATAAAGTGCTTCAGTCATCAAACATCTCTTATGACTTTGCACCTTAGGGGGAAATCTGTTACACGTCATTTTATCGTATTAGCCAAATGACCATCGATTTGGATCTTTCGCTATCCATAAATGTGTCCCAAAGCATTCCCCTGAAAATTTATAATACAAACAATCCCAAATAAAGTGGAATTCATAGATCCCATGGCTCAAAACCCTGTTTTTGGCTTCTTACACAATTCCCTAGTCAATTTCTGCGCATACATAGAAAGAGTCCATTAGAAATTGCACGTAAGTGCGATCTATCTTACACTATGACCTACGCACATGAATTAATGCATGTAAAAAAAAATGTAAAATCTAGAAGCATTGTTAGTCATATCTATCACAACTAAAAAGCTTCGAATGGATGCCTATTCATCCTTGATCCCTCCCATCATGGAGCTATTCCATCTCTTTGTGGAATCCCTATCCCACCAATAGTGGATCTCATCCCTTGGAAAATGGATCCCAAACTTCCCACTCTTGGCCTATAAAGCTAACACAGGCCTGAGGATTAAGTAGTACAGTTGGAAGTAAGATTATGTTGTAGAAATAAAGTTGGAAGACTATTCATTCAAGGAGAGGGTTGGATATTGTGGGAAGGGATTTGCAACATCAAGGATTCAAGGTTGTAAGACTATTCTCCATTTTTTTAATATAAAGGAAACTGTTCTTTCTCAATTACGTCTATGTTGATATAATTTGTAGGATTCCTTGATTACCTATATAAATTATGATTTCATATTGATTAGTTTATGGTATATGATTGAGTTAATTAGTTCATTTATCTCTTATGATATACACTAGATGCTTTGATCTTGTGTATGTTTTTGTCTATGCATATCTCCAACAGATCTCCTTCATGGATAAGTTGTGGGAAGCAATGAGAAGATCTCTAAAGCATCAAGGAGAAGCAGATGATCGAAATCTCTAAAGGGGACTTCATGAGGCATTTTTATTAAATGGTAAGTGACCTCTATCATAGTGTTTGTTTCAATCAATCATAGTCTAGGGAAAGGTGGCAGTTCCTAGTTGTTTGTTACTATATTTCTTTGAGTTCTAGGAAGATCGCTCTTGTTCGCAAATGGGATAAGTCCACATAACACATCTACAAACAATGGATGGGTGACCTATAGATTATATCCCACTTCTATTCCTTTAAACTCTCCTCTTCTTGTCTCCTCTCCCAAAGTCCTGCCTAGATGTTCTGCCACCAGTAGGAAAAGCAAACGAGATAATGGACATCCTTGACGAAAGCTTTGTTGTGCATGAAAAAAAGGAATGTTGAGCCATTTATAAAAATGAAATAAACGGAAATTCAAGCCTAAGATGAACCAAAAGGAGCCTCATATGTAACCAATTAACATGATCATAAGCTTTAGACAAATCAATCTTTAGGACCACTCTTTTCATTTCCCTACTTTTATTGCAGTGAATGTCCTCTTGGGCCATACTTAGAGCCTTATGAATCTGACGTTCCTCTAGGAAACAAAACTACTTCTTTGAGATGGATTTAGAAAAAAATGTTTTTAGGTGATGGTCTATGACTTTTGTTATCAGTTTTTAGATGCTGTTGCATATTGATATAGGCTTGAAATCATCAAAAGTGATTGGTATGTCCACTTATGGAATTAGGGCTATGAAATTTGTGTTAAAGGAGGCTAGAGCACTTCCAAAGACTCTATATTCCACCACCACCCTAAGTAATTCAAAGAATCCTAAAAATATTTCTACTATCCATCTATCTGAGTTAGGGATCTTGTCTTTTTGAAAACTATGGAGAACCTCCTTCAGTTCATCTTCGCTAACCTCTTCCATGAGATAGGTGTTATCTTTTCCATCCACAAACCTTGGGAAGAACTCATTTATCCTTACCACTTTAGTAGTGGATGTCCCCTCACCTACCTTAAAAAGTGAGGGAAAGCATGTTTTTCCAAGTTGGGCCAACTCCTCAAAGGTTGTGGCTTGAGTGTCATTTCTCCCTTCAAGACACTAAATAGTATTGCTCAAATTTCTTCCCTTTGCAATGTTTTGAAAAAAATTTGTGTTTTTGTCCCCATATTATAGCCATATAGCTCTGCTCTTTAGGTATCGCAACTCCATCTTTTCCTCTAGAAGCTTACTTTTTTTGGTCTTGAGCTACAACATTCTATATTTTGAAATCTTTGTTTTTTAACCATGTTCCTCAAACCCACATAACACACTAAGTTTCGCTTCTACCTCTTGTAGGTCATGTTCATCCCTTTATTGTTTTAGAGTTGCCCATTATAGGGTGGTTTTTTTGTTTGTTATATTTGTGAGATTAGCTGCAAATTGAACTATTGTAGAAGAATAAAACTGTGAGTTATATGGGACCCAAATTGAGTTTACCATCGGTATAAAATCCTCCACTTTTGGACAAGATGGATTGAATTTGAAGGGGCTTACTAGATTTATTCCATTCCATTGGATTTATAAGAGACGGGGAAGTGATTTGATTGTCCACTACAATCCACCCATTGTCTCACCTGACCTAGGCCTTCCACCAACCTTTCTAAGAGGAAGAAATGGTCCAACCGTTTAACAAACCTTGCATCCACTATTCTCTTGTTCCTCTATGTTAGTTTTCCCTTTACTAGTTCAATGTCTATGAGATTGTGGGCCATAAAATTATGAGAGAATTATTCCATGAGAGGATCCGGTCTAACCTACGACCTGCATACTTCTACGCCCCCTATGGAGAAATTTAGCCCTCTCCCATAATTGGATTCTCAGATGAGAGGGAGGAATTTTTGAATAGAGTTTCCCAGAAGGGCGCTTTCTCCACGTATGGGACATACACATTAAGCATTGAAATTTCCTTTCCTAGCTCGACCGAGAAGAAATCTAAGCCCAAGAATAACTCATATCCCTAGAAATTGATTGGGTTTATGCTCCTCAAATTCTATCCAATGGCTACGTCTCCTAATCTACCATGAACATCAGAGCAAGTAAAACACCATCCTTTGAACAATGACTCCAAAATTTTGGTTAAAACATTCCCCTACCCCAGGGCCTCTTGTAGGAGTATGATTTGTAGGTGAATTGAATCGACCATCCTATGTAAGTAATTTTTTTTAAAGGACTCACTAAACCCATGAAATTTAAAGAGAAAATAATCATGAGGTAACCCTTGCCAAGGATTTCACTGCTCTAAGCACCCCATCATTGGATAATTATTTTTTGGTTGCCATGTCTAGGCAAGCCTTGACTTGTTCTTTGGTTAGGAAAGACTTTTGACCTCAGCGATTCCCCTCTATGGTATTTGAGTGGTCTTTCACCAGGCCTTTGGGTATGAACACACTTGTAGCCTAAGTTAGCTGACGATGCAAGTTATCTCTAGGATTTGATTTCGTTGAGTCAGCCAAGATACCCTGTTCCATGTAAACTATCAAGGGACAATCACTCAACAGAGCCAAATTGCACAAACAGTGAGTCGCAATAGGTTTTGGGACATTTGAGATGGGATGTATTACAATTCTAAGACTAAATGGGTCGGGCCCAACCCTTACCCAAAATAGAAAAATATACAATCATATGCGAAAGAGTAGAAGGAGAAGAGGAGGTGCCCATATGAGAGCTCGATTGATTTGTCATAATCGTTGGAGCAATTCCCACCTCCCTATCTTCCTTCTGTATTGTCTCCTACTGCAGTTGCTCCTCCTCTGTATTTCCTGTATGATGATGAGGGAGGATCTCTTGTTGGATCTATCTCCTTGCCTTAGACTTCGTCTCATCTTCAATACTCCCATCGATGGGAGAACCTCTCTTAATGGAGGGACTTTGTGTCAGGTCACCCTTTTTATGACAAAGAGGAATAACACATTATTTTACAACATTTTCATGATGGTGGAATCTCCTACACCGAAAATGGATGCATTTGTAGTCAAAGATGTGCTGGTGAGGAAAGCCCATACATCACAGTTCCATTTATGCTACTAGACATTCCTAGGGATCCAAGGACAAAAGAATGTGGGCACTAACATTTCCCTTGTGTCTTGGAAGGACAAATCAACATCCAGAAAGTGTTCCAGTTTGTTTCCAATAGCCTAAATGACGTCTGTGGACCATTATTGTATAGATAGAATTGGGATTTGATCCCATGCGAGAGCCATATCAATATGCTCTCTGCTTGCGTCAAAGAGCAGTGTCACAATTCTTTAGAAGTATCGAGGATGAGTCATTGTGCCAAGTCCGACTCATAACCTATGTAGAATCATCCTTGGAGCTAAAAAGGAACAAAAGCCAACCTTGCACTAAGGAGGAAATTTTTGGCAATTGTTCGAATTGATTTCTCTAAAATCATTCAATCCATTTCTTCAGGGACTTTGTGTTGAATCTTTTACCTCAAACTCACCCTACAACTACAAAATCTCCAATCTGAATTATCTCATGAAATTACACATCTTCATTGAGTGTCATCTTTAGTTCTCCCTCTTATATTTTTGTACAAGTCTTTCTGAATTTTACACCTGTAGGTCTATGGCCTCTAGAAGTTGTTTCCTTCTTCTATATCTTCCCTCCATATTTTGGGAGTGAAACCCAACCCTCCACTGAGTTTGACATCACCAATCCACGAAGATCCTTTTGTCCCAAGGCCATTGCTCTGAAGTTGTTCTTATAGAGAGAAAAGCCTTCCTCTATGTGTGGTAAAGTCTCTATCAACAATGACATGTCTAGAGGTAGGACCTCATAGTGTAAAAGGCCCATAACATCTTAAAAAGCCCCCTGCGCACCTAAGTCTTGAGAGGCCCTTTCCACCACTTGTTACTGAACTACTTCGAAAGAGTCTAGCTGCTGCTATGAAACGTGATGAGCCCCAATGGGCATTGTAAAATCTTATGAAGAAATGCCAAGTAAATCCTCCATTGAAACATGAAATGGGATCCCTGTGGGTAGGCTCCTGGAGTCAAGAGGGACTCCACCCTCTGAAACCCTAACCCGAGGCTCGGTGCATCAGAGATTTCCACTAGTAGAAACTACGTGCTAGGAAGAGGAATCTATCCATCCTTCAAACCCTGAAGTACCCTCCACCCCTGCGAGAGAGAAGCTCCACATTAGAGGAAATTGCAGCCTAAAAATGGCCATGGAATTTTCATGTAATTTCCATGTCATAATATGTAAACCAATCAAAATCCTTTAAATTTTAAAAAAGATACACATTAGATGAAATTTCGGCCTAAAAGTGCCCATGAAATTTTCATGTACATAATATGTAAACCAATCAAAATCTTTTAAATTTAAAAATAGGTACATGTAAATATTTTGGAGGGAAAAAAAAAAAAAAAAAACTACTTTTTCAACTGTATTTTTGGCTTCTCTTCTTATAGGTTTACTCAAATTTCAAGTGTAGACACTCGTTGGATGCAGAATTAAATTCTGCATCCAATGAGTACCTATTATGCATAATTTTGAGAAGAACCACATTGATAAAAATTGAAGATATATTAAAAAAAGTGTGTTCATCACTTTTTTTTTTACGTATCTTCAATTTTTGTTAATGTGGATCTTCTGAAAATTATGCATAATGGGTATTCGTTGGATGAATAATTTAATTCACATCCAATGAGTGTATACACTTGAAATTTGAGTAAACCTATAAAAAGATAAGCCAAAAATACAGTTAAAAAAATAGTTTTCTTTTCCCTCCAAAATTCATAACTCTTATTTTATTATTTTTCCTTAGGAAGCCACTTTTAGACTGAAATTTCTTCTAATGTGTCTTAAATAATTTTAAATTATTTAATTTAGGTATATGTGAAATATTTTATTATTAAATTGGGTACAGGTGAAATATTTTATTAATATTAATTACCTACCTTACCAATATGAATTAGAATATTGAAAAAGTTATTAATGTAATGTAAATCTTGATATTAGATAAAAATATAATTAAAAAATGCAGACCTATTTGACATTAATAACCATTGCCACAAGAAAACACCGAATTTAAATAGTTAAGATATAATATATATGACAATTAAAATTAATATATAATAGAGAATTATAGTTAAATATAAAATATAAAATATTTTAAATAAAAATAAATTTACATTTAAATATAAAATAGTTAAATAAACACAAAAAAATGGTTTAATATAAAATATTTAAATACATTTAAATACAAAATAGTTAAAATGTAAAAAAAGGTGTATTCTAACTTACAGATGAAGTAACTCTTTTCATCAGTGATACAATTTCAAGCAAGATTGTGATTTTTTGTTCTTTAAAATACATTTTTAAATGCATAAATGGATTCAACACCTTGAAAAACCTACGAGGAAATAGAATTCTACATATTAAAAACTTAAACTCAAGTTTTTAAAAATCTATGCTAAAATTTGTTAAAATTAACTAGTCTAAATAGAGCACAAATTTTCCCGAAAAAAGTTAGTTTTTCTGGCAGATTCTGGTTAAATCTGGTCAAAAAAAAAAAAAAAAAAAAAAAAAACAAAAACAAAAAAAAAAACAAAAAAAACTAGGTTATAGTTGCTAAGTTATGGAATTTTGGGTGCCCCAAGGTTTTTGATGATGTTGAATCCATTTATAGTGTTAAAATTGTCATTGAAACACTAAATATTTAAGACTTTGCAATCCAAAAATTACAAGATTTCGGCCAAAAAATATTTTCCGGGCGAAATTGTGGCTAGTAGACAACACCGTTAAAAAACACCAAAAAGGTAGTTAAATATAGAATATATATAGACCAATGTTGCACAAAGAGAGGATGTAGCAAAGTGCGTGCGCGTGTATATAATATATATATAATTATATATACTACCAAAAAGGAGTTAAATATATAATATATTAGACCAATGTTGCAAAGATGAGATGTGCAAAGGCGCGCGTTGTATAAGATATATGTATATAATATATTTATATATATATATATATATATATAACACCAAAAAGGTAGTTAAATAAATATAGAATTATATAGACCAATGTTGCACAAGAGAGGGAGTAGCAAAGTGCGCGCGCGCGTGTATATATATAATATATATATATATATATATTATATAATATATATAATATAATTGTAGAAAATATGAAAACATGCATATTTGTACATAAATCAAGATAGTTATGACATCCATTGTACATCAATTACAAACATACATTAAATTTTTAAGCATATCATAGATAATAAAAGATAAAAAGTACCAAAAGTTTAAACATATAATTTAGAATGTTGAAATTTAGAAGATACAATCATAAAACATTCAAATAACTTATCTATCAAGTGAGCAACTATCAACATGAGTCATGTACAAAATTAAAATAATAATGTTTACAAAATAAGCCACCTGCCCACCACCAAGTACACATTGGACTAGGAAAAGTAAGACAAAAAGGTTCAAATTGAGAAGTCTAACACTCTAGACTCTAGACTCTAGAATCCAATCTATGATAAAAGTAATAAATTGTGAATATATATACTAAACTCTCTTCTTTCCACCAAGACCACTACGTGAGCCTCCACGTGGTGGCAGTGAAGAAGATGGTGGATGTGGAAGTTGTGGAACTGATGAAGTTGAAGCCCCTACTATTGATGTTGAAAAATGAAACTCGAAAACCATGGGACCAGATGGGGGTGTCATCTAAACTCGATCATCATCATCTTGGATAAGATCATTCTCCAATTTATTTAATCGTAACACTCCATCCTTCAAATTGGACTCCCCTATATTTTTGTCCCAGAGCTTAAGGTATTTATTATTCTTTGCATCCTCACAGTAATGGGACATCAATAATAAGTTGTAGCAAATATAAACGAAGATTTCTGCTTGGTATAAATTTAACTTGTTCCTTTTAACACTGTGGATGAAAGAATAAGAGCTCCAACACCTCTCTACAAAAGAAATGTTTACCACCCGTGATAGCACTCACAATGCCAAAGTTTGTAGAAGTGGAGTAGCAATTCCATGCATTTTTCACAACTCAAGAGAAGAAAAATTGTTAGGATATTCCGACACATAGGAATAGTTAAGTATAACTTGGTCTAGTATAGAGTTAGGTAAAGTGTGTTTCTTTACTATGTACATTTGTAACTTACAGTCTGACGGCCACGATATGTAGTGATCCGACGGTTCATTCTCTCCTCGATATTACCGACACTTGATCCGTGGCTTGACACCTGATTGGTCCATGAATTCTATTTAAAGCGCATGGAGGGTCATTTGTAGGTTAACCATTCACGAGAGAAACTTATGTAAATTTTCATTCTTTTATTAATAAATTTCTTGAAGTGGCCACATTGGCTCAAGCCATGGACTGTTTCCCTCTTTGAGGGTTTTAACCACGTCAAAATACTGGTGTATTGATCTGTGATCTGTTTGTGAGCGGTGTCCTTTTGGTGTTCTATCTAAGGAACTTACCCTGTAAATTCCTACATGGTATCAGAGCTATTTGAAGGCCGCGTCCGTTGGTGATCCAAATCTGAAGCTGGTTGAACTGCATCCGACTGCCATCTCCTAGATCTACTATTTCTGACTGCTTTCGGGCCGAGAGGACTGCTCTGTTGTGTTGGGAGCATCTGTTCCAGTGAGGAACCCCTTCGTTTCACGCGAAAAGGTTTCCGGTAGCCCTAACTGCGTCATTTTTTAGATCTGGAGGTATACAGTGTTTATTTGTAGTTTACTGTTATTTTCTCTCTGTTTATTTCGGTTTCGATTTATTTATCTCCTTTTATTACCAGATCTATACCTTTCATTTCTACATATGCTCTTTGCCCTGCGACTCTGTGCGATATGGGCAATTCAGAAACAGAAAGGAAGGATTTTTCTCATGCGTATGCTCTTTTCCTTGCACCTTAGTGTGATCTCGGAAAATCAGAAACATTGAGGAAAATATTTAGTTTCCGGGTAAAGCTAACTTTAAGCCGTAAGGCTTGTTTTTTTTGTATGTTCGTGTTGGTTTTTGTGTTTTTGTTTTGTAGGGAGAAAAAGAGCTTTCTCAAGCAAGCACGCAATCCAAAACATCCATGACCAAAAGAAAACAAAGCCCCCCTTACCCTGCCCCCCCCCGCTCTCTCTCTCTCTCTCTCTCTCAAACTTTTTGCATAGCTCACTTAGTTCAAAGCTATTTTATGAGAGTAGAGGTCTTGGGTTCAAATCTCCTTTTTTGTTGAAAAGGGAGCGTTTTTTTTTTTTCATTTCCGCACATTCCCGCACTTTGTCAGCGCCTTCATCAATGTTTTTAAAAAAAGCCATAACTTCTTCATCCAGAAGCCGTTTTCAGAGCCGTTTTTTTTTAACCAGCCTAATTTTTCGAGCTCTTTCCATTGGAACACTTAGTTTCAACATATATAGCTTCAGTTTTTATTAAAATGGAAAGTTCATGCCAAGCTATTCTTGACAGCACCAACTACTTCCAATGGTGGTCCTACATTGTGGATTTACTTAGAAGTAAAGGTCTTTACCAAATATCCTCAAGCCAAGAAACCAAGCCGAAAGATGAAGAGAAAGCAACCAAATGGGAAAATAGGCAAGATCAAGCACGTGGGTTGATAGGGATGTCTATCTCTCCTGGAGGTCTTGGGTTCAAATCTCCTTTTTTGTTGAAAATGGAGCGGTTTTTTTTTTCATTTCCACACATTCCCGCACTTTGTCGGCGCCTTCATCAATTTGTTTTAAAAAATCCATAACTTCTTCATCCGGAAGCCGTTTTCAGAGCCATTTTTTTTTTTTAACCAGCCTAATTTTTCGAGCTCTTTCCATTGGAACACTTAGTTTCAGCATATATAGCTTCAGTTTTTGTTAAAATGGAAAGTGTCCATGCCAAGTTATTCTTGACATCACCAACTACTTCCAATGGTGGTCCTACATTGTGGATATCTTAGAAGTAAAGGTCTTTACCGAATAGTCTCAGGCCAAGAAACCAATCCGAAAGATGAAGAGAAAACAACCAAATGGGAAAATAGGCAAGATCAAGCACGTGGGTTGATAGGAATGTCTATCTCTCTTGATCTTAGATTCCATATTGCAGAACTTGATGCTCCTGATGAAGCAATGAAGCATATTACTAAAGTTTTTGGCATAAAAAATGAACTTAGAGCCCATCAACTTGAAAATGAGTTGCTTACATTGGACCCCAATAATTTTTCTTTCATTGAATTCTTGTCCAAGTTTAAGACCATTAGACTTCTCTTGGAAGGTGTTAAGGTTAAGAAAGAAGATAGTGCACTTATCTATTGCATTCTTACTAAGTTGGGACCAGCCTACTCTGTGTTTGTTTTCACCTTCCATTCTACAAGAGAAGCCTTCATTTCTCAAGGACATGACTACAAGCCCCCTTCTTTTGATGCTTTTTGTGATTCTTTAATAAGAGAACAAGAAAAACTCTTACACCTTGGTCTTCTTAATCTTGGAAACTCTTCTAAGAAAGCGTTAACCGCACAGCAACAACCAAACTCAAAGAATCCTAAGAAGTCATCCTAAAAAGAATGGTCCTAAACCAAACAAGGGTCCTAAGCAATTTCAACTTCAAAATGAAAAATCATTTCACCAGAATGATAAGGCAACTAAAAACAAAGGGAAGAAGACTGATAGACATTGCAGCTTTTGTAATCGAGATGGCCACTTAGAATCTAAATGCTTTAAGAAGATGGAAGCCTTGGAAGCAACAATGAAGAAGCATAACATCCATTTGGAGCAAATTCATCTTCAGGAATGACACTTTCTGCATGTGGTTGTCAAGCATCTCGGTCTGGATATGCACTAAATGTATATTCTTTCTCTCATTCTCATGAGTGGCTCATTGATTCTGGAGCTTCTTATCACATGGCCAAAAAAAAGCCATGTTTTCTTCTTTAAATGAATGTAACACCAAAAATATATATTTGGTGATGTTAGATCTCTTAGTGTTGTAGGACTGGAACTGTTCATATAGACAATGGTCAATTTAATGATGTATTATGTGTTCCAACCTTATCCTGCAACCTTTTATCTGTATATCAGATAACTCATTCAGGTGAAGGTAAAATCGTTGAATTTTAACCTCACGATGTTGTAATTAAGAACCTAAGAGACCCTAGACATATATTAGCTACTGGCATTGTCGACGATTCTACAATATTATATAAGTTTAACAACTTTGGGTCATCAACTATGCCCTTGGTATTTGTTGCTCATAATGATGAAGTGAACAAACTTTGGCATGAGTGATTTTGTCACTCAAAACTATCACTCCCTTCAAAATATATGTAAAGAAAATATGGTGATAGGTCTTCCTATGCTATCTTGCTGAGATGGTGTTTGTTCCGGATTTGTACTCGGAAAACATCATCGGGATAGTTTTGAAAAATGTGCCTCTTTGCATGCTTCGACCCCTTTACAGCTTGTGCATAGTGATTTGTGTGGTCCACTTCCAGTTGTTTCATTCTATGGCTACAAGTATTTCTTAACTTTCATTGATGATTTCTCTAGGCGGCACTTGGGTATATTTCTTAAAACTCAAGAGTGAAGTATTTAACAAATTCTTGGCCTTTAAGGTCTTTGTTGAAAAACAATCTGGACATCAAATTCTTAAGCTAAGATCAGATAATGGTGGAGAATATGTTAAAAACGAATTCATCAACTTTTGCACTGAGCATGGAATTCAAATGCAACATATTGTTCCATATACTCCACAACAAAATGGTGTAGCTGAAAGGAAGAATCAAACCTTAAAGGAAATGGCTAATTGTATGCTTCAATCTAAAGAACTTAGTCTTAACTATTGGGCAAAAGCAATTAACTGTGCAAATTACATACTAAATCGCACTCCTACTAAGGCTTTAAAGAATATCACTCTAGAAGAAGCATGAAGCTCTATTAAACTAGATGTGAGTCACTTTCGTGTTTTTGGAAGTGAAGCATGGGCCCATATTCCAGATGACAAACGCAAAGCTTTAGAACCTAAGAGTGAAAAATGTATCTTTGTTGGATATTCTGGAGATGTCAAAGGATATAGACTTATTCCATTTAAGTCCAAAAATGTTATCATTAGAAGAGATGTAAAGTTTGATGAAAATAAATCGGCCTACGAGCCTAGTTTGGCGCATGTGCCACCTCTCTCTATCTCTTCTACTTTTGAACATATTTCTTCTTCCGATGATGAAAGTGAGGATGGCAATCCTCCCCCACCTTCTCAGGAGCCTCCTTCAGCTCCTTCACTTCCAAAATGGGTCCAAGCTACTCGAGATGCAGCAGGTGATCTTGCCGGTGATCCTACAGATCAGCGCCGTACCTGTTCTCAGTTTGAAAGAGCCTCTTCTTTACTGGCTCAAGTGTCAGCAAATTATGATCCTGACACCTTTGAAGAAGCTTTAGGCCATCCAGATTGGGACGCAACTATGAATGAAGAATATCGTTCATTATTGGCAAACGATACATGGGATCTTGTTCCTCTACCAAAGGGGCACAAACTTGTTAGATGCAAATGGGTTTACAGAACCAAGTATGGGCCAGATGGGAAAGTTGATAAACATAAAGCTCGACTTGTTGCTAAGGGCTTTTCACAAGTTGAAGGCATTGATTATACTGAAACCTTTTCCCTAGTTGCTAAAATGAACTCTGTCCGCCTTGTTCTTTCCCTTGCTGCCTCTTTCAAATGGGAAGTCCATCAGATGGATGTTAAATCCTCCTTCTTGCATGGGGACTTGCATGAAGAAATCTACATGGAACAACCTATTGGGTTTATACAAAAAGACTCCAGCCTTGTATGTCGTCTTAAGAAATCCCTTTATGGTCTCAAGCAAGCTCCTCGGGCTTGGTATGCCAAAATGGATAGTTTTATTTTAGAATCTGGCTTTTCTAGGTATCATTCTGACCATATTGTCTACACCAAGAAAGAGGGCAAGTCTCTTATCATTCTTGTTCTTTATGTTGATGATCTTATCCTCACTGACAGTGATCCCAACCTTATTAACCATGTGAAGTCTAGCCGTAAAAAGAAGTTTGAAATGACAGACTTAGGACATTTACATTATTTTCTCAGTCTTCAAGTCTTGCAATCCAAGGAAGGTATTTTCCTCTCCCAATCCAAGTATGCCTGTGATCTTCTATGCTTTTTTCGCATGGAAGATTGTAAGCCAGCTCCTTCTCCCTTTCAGTCTGGAGTCAAACTTTCAGTCAATTGTACTTCCCCTGAAGTTGATGCTAACCTTTATACGCATCAACTTGTCAGAATAACTTTTGTATTTAACCCATACTTGTCCTGTCTTCCTTTGTTGTTGCCTTGTTGCTTCGGTTTAATGCCATAGAACCCCACGTGAAAGTCATTGGAAAGCAGATAAACGAATACTTCGTTATGTTCGAGGTACAATTCAGTTTGGCATTCATTAGCAGTGCTGAACATCTCCTCTATTGGTTGGTTTTCCACTGATTCCGATTGGGCCTGTGGACCCTGATGATCGGAAGTCTACTGCTGGTTTAATGTTGTTCACTCTAGTTGGTTCAGGACCTATTACATGGGCTTGCAAGAAACAGGCTGCCATTTCTCTTTCTTCAGCAGAAGTAGAGTATCGTGGTGTCGTAGAGGCTAGTAAGGAGGCCTTGTGGCTTCGTCAGATCCTATCAGATTTTGGTTTTCAGCAGCAACATCCGACTACACTTTGGTGTGATAATCAAAGTGCCATTCAGCTTTGAAAAGATCCACTTCAGCATCAACGCAGCAAACACATTGAACTACACATGCACTTCATCAGAAAGCTCATTCATGACCATGTTCTTGAAGTGCAATATTGTTCAACAGATGATGAAGTTGCAGACATCTTCACAAAGGCTCTCACAGAGGCGAAGTTCACTAAACTTCGATTTATGGTTGGAGTTCAGGAAGTTTTCACTAAGGGGGGATAGGCTCTA
>APFE030153142.1:222846-249577 GCA_000404065.3 Pinus taeda
GGGGGGGGGGGGGGGGGGGGGTTAATATGGTTATTTATTTAACTAGAAGTTAAATAAATCCCAAGGATAGCGAACGCGGAGGGGCTAACAATGGGTCCCAAATGGACCTAAGGTTTCCCAACTTTAGTACTTGGCTATAGTTGCCATGGGGAGGAATATTTAGTTTTTTGGGGGTTTTTATATAGTTTCTTGTAGAATAGGGGGAGGGGAATTGATTTAGGGAGCTAGATAATAGGGTTAGATGTTAATATGAAATGAAAAGGAAATGGATGTATCCTAAGTTTATAGAATGGAGACTTAAGCATAGGGAAATGAATGGATTGTGTAAAGATTAATTTTACACAAGAAATGTGGCTTCTTTTGACTAAGTCAACTTAGATGTCAACTTGGTTTTTAACAAGAATGGAGTGAAATGGACTTTTTGGGCAGATCCCAAGGTCCTTGAGAGGATGTTAGCGAATGATTTCTGAAGAAATGAAAGGGGAAGTTAGTGATGCTTCCTTGTTGTACCACCAAACAACTGCCATGGCACCAATTCCATAAGTGAGATAAGTATTTCTTGACAAGACCACAAGTGATTACCAATCTGCTTCTGCAACCTCAAACTACCTACCCAACCTAGTACACCTAACATTTTTTCTTCCTTTCCATTGGGTG
This sequence comes from Pinus taeda, assembly GCA_000404065.3. NCBI lineage: Eukaryota > Viridiplantae > Streptophyta > Pinopsida > Pinales > Pinaceae > Pinus > Pinus taeda. Next base: position 223,504 of record APFE030153142.1, read on the forward strand.
CACTTGAACTGGAAAACCCTGATTGTCCCTTTTTCTTTTGACTGCCCTTCTATATAAATGTACCCTTATCTCTTCCAAGGGCCCAGATTAAGTAGTTGGGATCCTTAAATTCTCTACCTAGCTAGCCATCTTCCAAGTTTGAATTGTTTGGACAGGTATTGCTTTCTCTATTCTACAACAGCAATTTAAGCATGGCATGGTCTAGATTGAACTGTTGGGCCATCCATCAAATGAAATGAGCAGCAGTATCTCCACATGGTAATCTTGCAAAATAAGATAGCAGTGGCATTTTAACTAGCCACTTTCCTGGTCTTTGGTTTGGGGTTCATTATCATTATTTTTTCTTACCAATTGATTTTCTTTCCTTTTGATTATTCTTTTTAAGGCATACCCTCTTTTCATCTTTTAATTTTCTTTTCCTGTATACAAAATATGGAACCTTTGCAGCATGCAGGGATGAACATATTTAGCACTTCCACTGTCAATCATGAAAAATGAAACCTATTGGTATAGGAATCTAACAGGTACCAAGAATTATGACTGTGATTTCTCCTACTGCATTGATGTTTCTATCATCTTAGATATGTTTTTCGCGAGACAGTATATAATGAGATATAGTGAGATCATCATGATACTCTCTATTGAAATTGAGTGTTCCTGTAGGGTCTGCAAGATCATCATAATTGTTCCAATATTGATGGGAACACCGAGATACATTATAACTCTATTTGATTATGACTTCGTTTAGGATGTCAAGAGTATGTCACACAACTACCTCGAGACTATGACTGAGATATCACATGATCCTTCTTTATTACATGTATGGTGATATTGTTTCTCGTCATCACAAGTGTGATGATAGTATATTCAAGTGACTTCAATTCATTTAGATTATTACCATCGAGAAGGAGACATAGCATCCACCGAGATATAGCATACATCGGGGCAGAGCATACACCGAGGCAAAGTATGCACTGGCACATGTTACAATCATATCACATCGAGATCCTATACTTTGTTGTGCCCATCAAGAGTTTCATGGGAGATCTATATTTTCTACATTACTGTGGTGACCCTTAGCTACATATATATATAGTGGTCATATCTCCATAATAGGCCGACTTGACCCATTGAAGAGGTGTGTCTTTTATGTAAGCTAGCTTTTCTACTTTCACTTTGTTTTGTTGGTCGACTTCATCAAGAGTGATCGTGCTTGTCATTAGAGGGATTTTAGAATCTAGTAGAAATTAGGTTGATTTATATTCATTACATGCATGCTCAAGAAGATATCTTTAACATGAATTTGACTCTTTGACTCTCCTAGAAATATGCAATGAGCAAGAAACTCATTACAAAAATAATATTTCTTTTTTCTTGATAATTACAAAGATCAAAATTACATTTGTAAATATTGAAACTAGTTACACTTTCTTAAACGCTCCCTCTTAACTAGGGAGGTATTCATAATTGTACTTGGTCATTCTCAATCTGAAGAATTTCCCATAAGAAGAATGAAATTGGTATCCTATGTTATAGCATCATAGTAACAAACATTGTTTCCACAGCAAGGACTTGACTGAAATCTATATCTCTTATTAGATCAGAGTGAATGTTGGTGATACCAATGAGTATAGAAACCTTCATCATTATCTCTCAAGTTACATACCCACCTAGGTGTTCACTAAGTATTCCCTTCTAGGAATATTCTTATATTGGGTTCCCAACCCTTAAAGAATATTGATCCTCTTGCCTACTCTTGTCTTGGATTCCCTGCACATCCTCAAAGAGCATCAGATGTCAGATGATTACCCAATCCTCCATTATTTCTTCCAATTTGAAGACAATAATGTTGTGTCTATCTCTCCCTCTCAAGTAGGGAATATATGCCCAATTTTCCTCTGATCAGAAACTTGCACAAGCTCCCTTTTAGTCACAAACTTGTCAGATCTCCGTCTTGGCTAGAGACTCTTCCATACATCATCGACTTCTTCTTCATGGGTCCTTCAACTGCTTAATGAAATTCTCTTCTTGATGTCATGAAATTCAGTTGAGCTTCTTCCTTGTAGGGAAACAGCCATCGATCACTTTCCTTCTTGATTCGTCATGTCATTTCTCTCTTCATGGAAAGTGGCCTTATTGGTACATATCTGTAACTTCCTTCATATGGCTACTTCTTTTCTCTTCATGCTTCTTTCAGGATTTCCATCCATCGCATGAATGTTGGTTGTACTTGTACTTACAACTTTTGTTCTAGTAGCCCTGCATGAACCCATCCAGATATTATTCAAGAAATCAAAGCATAAAATTAAATGAAATCATACCTTTCAAGATGAATCTTCATTGTGACACCTTTTTATAGGTATTAGCATCCTGCATACGTGTTGACACATTTCCCAAACATATACATTGTCAAGGGTCTCTATCTTTTCCAAACTTCCATTAGAGTCTTCTTATCTTTCAAGGAGATTTCCTAGTCAAATCTTCTTGGCATGTTTGATGTTTATTGCCTTCATCATGGTTGCATAGCTCAACATATCTTCCTTCCTCACACATTCCATTCTCAGGGATTTCTAATCAAAGTTTTGTAATCATAGTTAATCACCTCATACTTTATATGAGGACATATTATATTTATTTTATCTAGTGTGACTTATGCCTTTCTACGTCCTTTCAGAGGAGGAGTTCCTTTTTCCTTGATCATGCTTCTCGAGATAGAAGTATTGATCCATGTTACCTACAACCATAAGACATGACATTATAAAATTTAAACTTAAGCTTATATACATTATTTTACCATTATGTCATCTAGGCTTCTTCCAACAACTTTCTTGATTGAAGTATCTTTAATCCATTGATCTAATTGTTTTATTATGTCACCATACATCATCCATGAATTCCATGTGTTAAATTTCTTGATGAAACACTTGCTTCCTCTCTAGGTTGGTGAATATTCCACTAAGTATTCCATCAAAGAATCTTAAGGATATTGCATATCCCCATCTGGAAGATGTTTCCTTTTTCACTTGATGTATGATGAGACCTATCTTGGATGACTTCTTCCTTTCCTTCAATGTCCAATGAGATTCTCAAGAGTTTTTTCCTTCATGTTTGACTATCATGGATTTTATCCTTCATTATTCCCATGGTGATGCCACGAACACTTTCTTCTAATGATCTCATGATGCCATGATGCTTATTAATATTGTGGTCATATCTAAAGATTTAGAAGCTTATGATAGGACCATTTTTGTGAGGAAGGCCTTCTAATCATAGTGGAGATCTGTTGCTCCCTCTTTGCTTGGCCCTTTTCTTCGGCTTCCTCCATATTTCTAGCGATATGAACTTCTTTACTACAATTTTAGAGAATATATCTTCTAGAACTTCATATATCTCTCTTTATGTCTCCTCTTCTTCTAATACATAGGCATGATAAAACATTTGAGTGATTTCATACAAATCCTACGAGTCTCTTGATGCATTCAAATAATGCTTGACCTTCATAGACATTTCCGTAGAAATCAATGACTTCTCTTCCGGGGATTATATCTATCCTCCTTTCTTATGCAAGGAATTTCAATGACCCAACCAATTTATAGAGCTCCTTGCAAACATGAAGTCTTTTAACTAAATTTGATTATAAAAATGAAAGATACTTACTTGGCATGTCAAGATAAAATCTTCACCTTGATGACTTTGATGCTGGCTGAAGAAGATGTATGAGGGATTCTTCTTTGGTGAAATTCTTTCAAATGAGAAATCCATTCTTCAATAGAAAAGGGTTCCTCCTTGTGATTAGGATAATTTGTTGCTTCGTTACATGATCTTCTTATAGAGAAAGGAAATGATAATTTCTTTCATAACCTTGAAGAGGATGACAATGCGTTTTCTTCATCAATATGATTTTCCTTCTTTTGTAGTTCAGGATTTCTACTAGGGTTTCAAATTTCTCCAAGATGATGTGAGCATCATTTTTAAATCCTTAGAGCTATCTTGTTTTTTAGACATCTTGATGAGGGTCTTGGTGGTCTCCTGATGATAACTGTGGAGACCAAATTTCTTGATGTTGGTGACTATCTCCTTGATTTCATAGACAAAAACCCTTGTTGATGTAGACTATTGTTGTAGATTTCTAGGGCTTGACCAAGATCAGCATTTATTTCTTTGATGCAGATCTTGATGTCATTCTAGAAACTTGAACCTTGAAATGTCTCTTTTTTTCCCTTCCTTTGACTGTAACCATACATTTGATACCATGCGAAATAATGAAAAGTACCATTCTTGCATTTGCTTGCTTGTTGCTTGATTTCTTTGAAGTGAACCTCTCACGTTTATTTAGTTAGTTCTTCATTGAAAAGAAATGATTTCTTTACTCATTTAGTTGCATTCTAGGAGTTTTTAAAGATACATTCAGTAGGGCCTTGAAACTAAGATCTAATCCAAGATAAAATGTTAAAATTTATTGAATTAACCTAATGAAGCATTGAAACTTAACGCTCGTATCTAGAGGTCTAGGCTAGAGATGTGTTCTGGCATCGTTAAACCTAGTGACCGTTGTTTTCACTAAGGTTGGGTGATTCCTCCTTTTGTGATTTGATAAGTGCTAGTATATACTTGTGCTCCCTATACTGTCACGTATATGATAGGAGACCCCACTAGGTTACAATCTTGTTGTCCATAGGAAGCTGATTATGTTGCCTTATGAATCATAACACACCGAAAACAACATTCAGGAAGATTAGCTACCGTACAGGAAGTCCTTGGTCATTTCTCTTTCATTTTACTACCAAGGTGTATATGCAGTTTTACGATTTGTCTAGTAAACCTTTTTCCTAGTGTTCTAGAGCAGTCATTTTATCTTTTTGACTCATTAAACTTAAAATATCGTTCAAGCACTTTCCATTTCGAGATTGCTTCCAATTGGAAGTGATAGAGTCACCTTTCGTCCTTTTCTCGACTCATAAAACATGAAAAGGAAAATTTTTGTGTCAGTGTTCTAAAATTAAATTCCCACGAAATATTCTTTGTGAAAGTTATATTCCTTAGTAATTCTTTAGGGTCGATTCCAATGGAAACATTTCCATATTCCACTAGTCAAGGATTCCCTTCTAATGGGAATATCAGTCCTTTTCCCTCTTTTGGAAATGTTAGTGCTCCTTATATGGCGATGTTGTCCCTTCCTGGGTTAACCATTAGTTTACCTGTCTAGTTATTTTTGACCTCAGTGATCTCTAGTGTCTCAAATCCTACCCCACCATCTCCTTTAGTCGAATCACGACACAATGATTCTAAGGTTGACCTCTCCCCTTCTTCCCATGTTTCTTCCACTTCCTCTTCTACTTCGCCTGGTGAAAGTTACAAATATATTAACTAGGAGGCTATGAAGAAGAAGAATTCAAATAAGCGAGAGGCCAATCGTGTAGCTATTACTCCAAATTCCCCCCCCCCCCAAGGTCGACAAACCTTTTGATCGTTTGCAGAAGGTAAAATTCCCTTGCAAGCTATGTAAGGGTGACCATCTCCTCCAAGAGTGTCCTGGAATTCCTAGAGTCTTAAAGGTATAGTCTCAAAATCTGGATCAACCATCTCCATCGACCTCTGGAGATCATGTCGATGCTACACTCTTGGCTAGCGGTGGTAAGAAGAAAGGAAAGATTAGATTCCCCTGTAGTTTATGTGAAGGAGAGCATCTTATTCACCTTTGTCCTCTTATGGATAAAGCTTCCAAAGTTTTGAGGAACCTTACATCTCCTCAACCCCAACTCCTTATTGTTTATCATAGGCTTTCTTCCAGCCCTCTCCCAATTGGTAAAGAGATTGACTTGGGTTCATCTCTTGCCCATCGTGCTCTTCCTGAGCGTGACTCTCTTGTGTCTGTTCCCGACCAACCATTAGTCGAAAAGAGTGTCAACTTGGTTTTGCTACCAGTTGCTCACTCTATTCCGGAAGAGAGTGGTGATCATATTGCTCATGTTCTTCTCATCTCCTCAGATTCTCATGAATCAAAGATTCACCCTCCCGTCCAAGTTGTTCAGGAGAGTCCTTCTTATATTCCTACCGAGCATGGGGGAAATCATATGATACCCCCACCAAGTAGTTATGTTGTCTCTTTTGATTGGAGTCCATTGAATGTTTTCCGCCTTCCATCTTATGTGCCTTTCCATATCACAGTACAAGCCTATAATATGGTAGTGCCTGACACTATATTAGATGAAGGTGTGTCTGTTAACATCATGTCTTCTACTACTTGGCAAGATTTGGGCTCCCCACAGCTTGTTCTTGTCAACCAGAATCTATTGGCTTTCAATGGAGGAACCAGTTAACCCTTAGGGATCCTTCTGAAGTTCCCTATTACTTTGGGAGGAAAGACCGTTTATATATACGTGATGGTCGTCCAAGGTCCGTTAGATTTCAATCTCCTCCTTGGACACAACTATGTGTATGTCATGGGAGCTCTTGTTTCTTCACTTTTCCGTGTGGTTTATTTCTCGCATGAAAGAATAATTGTGACTATTGATCAACTGTCATTCATTGGTCACCAGGCATATCTTTTGCAACCATTGTCCCTTATCAGCTCTTGTTTGCAAGCAGTACCTTCCCTACCACAAGTTAATTATGTGGCTACCCATTCCATCTCCACATCTACTTATGATTACACGGATGGGATTATACATTATATATTGGGAGAATTGGAACCTAATTTGTCTATGGTACAAAATGACATGTATTCCTCCCAGATCATGGTTCCTCCATCTAGTGAGCATCTCTTTGGAGCCAAGTTCTCATATGGTCCATGAACAGATGTTATGAGGATAGTTCTTGGTCTTGTGTCAACCTCATTAAAAAATGAAATAAGAAATGAGGAGAGTTCCTTGTCTTGTGTTAACCTAGTTAAAAAATGAAACAAGGGATCATGAGGATAGTTCCTGGTCTTGTGTCAACCTCATTAAAAAAATGAAACAATGGGTGATGAGGACATTTATTTTCTTGTGTCATCCTCACTAAAAAATGAAACCAAGGATATGAGGATAATTCTTGGTCTTATTTCAAACTTGTTAAAAAATTAAACAAAGAATCTGAGAAGAGTTCCTTGTTTTATGTCAAGCTCATTAAAAAATGAAACAAGGTCCCCTGGAGCAAAGTTCCAATTCGAGTTTTTGATTAGATTTCATAAAATCCTAGTAAAATATTTCACTTGATCTCGTAAGCAAACCTTCATTCCATCCACTTGATAGCCACGAGTAGTCTACTTAGGTGAATGTAATGAAGCTTGGGGGCATGCACCTAGTCGTCAAGTTAAGTTTCCATGTATGTTATGTGAGGGGAATCACCCCATTCACCTTTGTCCCTATATGGATGAAGCCAAAAAGCTTTTGGATAACTGTCATGCTTCACCACAGCGACCTCCATATGGTTACAGGAGACTCTCCCTTTCATCATGTCGGGGGCATGTAAACCAATCTCAAGCATAGTTATTTGTTTCAAGCTTGTGTAAAAATGAAATTGAATCCTAGCATAGTTTTTCGTTTCAAGCTTGTGTAAACATGAAACCAAATCCAAGCATAGTTCTCCATGGTTCAAGCTTGTGTAAAGATGAATCCATACCCCATTTTAACCCTCATGATCACCATTTTTATCAGCTATTTTTTTCTAGATGAACCTTGGTAATTTCATTCCATCGCCACCATCTCTTTCACTGATCATATGCTTTCACTTGGTTGTTTGTCCTTTCTTGAGGGACCATAGCGATGAGTGGTTTTATTAGCCAACATCTTGACCATTGCATGTTTTGAGTAGTTCCACCTTTGCCGAAACCAATTGCTACCCTTTATACCACTCGTTCCTCCAGAATGAGTCACCTTTAAGCTCTTTTCCAAACTCGTAAAAGATAAAAATAGTGCCGAGTATTTTTCCCTTTTTCACTCTTTAAAGAGAATAAAAATGGGGAGTCCGCTTTCAGCTCTTTTTCAACCCTTTAAAAATGAAAATATGGTTGAGCCCTTATCATTTCAAACTCGTTAATGGATGCGAAACTTCGTGCACCCAATATAATTTTACCCCTTTTTCAATTTGGGAGGCATTATTTATGAAAAAGGTACTCCTGGCGGTTCTCTCAAGTATTGTTTTCTACCTTTTCGGGCTTGAGAGGCACAACGTACAAAACGGGACCATGTGGATTTCTATTTTATGTGTCTTTTTCAAACTCTCTAAACATGGAAAAGACACTGAGTTACACCTTTGTCAGACTCGTTAAACTATTAAACGACATCAAATTTTTCACCATGAAGAACATGAGCTTCTCCTTCCTATGGCTCGTTAAACTTACTAGATCAGATTCATCCGAAGGATGAACTTATATTACAAGCATATTCTATCCCCTTCAAGCTTGTGTTTCAAAAAATAATTGGGGTACTCGCCAGAAATGGTGGGGGGAAATTTGGAAGTATTATGTCGGTTGTATTAATTATTATGGCATCTTGTCACTCTTAAACATCAACACTCTTTCTGCTTCATGTCAGGTTGGGATATCCTCACTTTATCGTTGGCCTTCTAGGTTTTGGGTTATCCATTTTGCCTCATTCCATCTGATCCTTGCTGCATCATCATGACCTTTGATCCCTTGGTACTAAAATTCTACCAAACTCTGAAGTCGTGTCACCGATATGTTCAAGAGCTTAATCCTTCTGCAGTTTGTATTCTTACACACCTTCCTCAGATTCTCTGTCTCATCCAAATTCATATTGTTCCTTTGTCTCGTGTCGATGATGTGGGAAACATTATGGCCTTCCTTCGACCGATCACTTCCTGTCGGCTTCAGCTAATTATCCGGGAAGTTGATCTAGAGACTCCTTTTTGGTATCTTGGACCTTGCATGCTTTAATGGCAAGTTCTTCGTGTTCGATGATGGGCTTTCATTATTGGCCTTCGATCAGGTGATTTCACAAGTGTTTGACTTCAAATCATTCTTTAGACTTCATGGATTGTACTAGCAATACCTTGAGAACCATTGAAACTAATGGTGGTCTCTCTCACGCTTGTTAATGGTTTACATCATTGACCAGTAATCAAGTGATTTTCTAGTATGCTCGACTTCAACACATCTATTCGCATATTAGAATTTGTACCTTGATCGGGTTGGGATTCAAGACCCTAGGCTTAGATTTACACAAGTCCAGGTTGTGTGGATTGGTTCATGATTGTACACATGACTCTTTTGATTGGATGGTTGCGACCATATGTGAGTCTTTTATATGGTCCTTTTGATTAGATGATTGCGCCCATGCCTTATGCACATATGTTTTCTTTCACTATGTAGTTATGTATCAGAGATATCAGTTGTACTTGCATTTGTAGGCTCTCTGCGATGGTGTTTTGTTTCAGTTATGGATTCGTAAAGCATTTTACCCTTCCCACTCTCTCAGCCTTCATGCTTTAGGGGGCATCTGTTACACAATATTTTTTCATCGACCCCACATTCCCTGATCCTAAACACTGATGGTCCGTGTTATTAACATTTTCTTTGTGTCATGTTTCAAAATATGTGTCAGTGTCTTCCTTGTCATATCAGGAAGAATACCTCAGTTCATTACTCCTGGAGCAGACCCTTTTTAACCTTTGTTTTTGGGTTGTCATAGGTCATCAATTATTCCACCCACAAAGATGGAGAATATTGAACTAAGCCTAGCGACGTCGTCGCCCTGTCCCTGTGTTTCACTCATGATGAGCTACTTTTGGCGAGTTTGTTTTTAACAAATTGTTGAAACTTCTGAGTGGTGGTCCTAGGGTTGGTTGTTAGATCAGATGAGCTTGGCTCTCTCCTTTGGGATGGTTGTTCCACCCTTTTTGCAACCTCCCAAAGGGATAACCTCTTTCTCCCATATTTTATGGAGGCTCCTCCTCCTATAAATACCTCCTTCATAGCTGAGATCTACTAGTTAGAAAGGGAGGGGGAGAGTTTGAGTAGAGTTTAGAAGTAGCTTCTAATGTAACTTAGCCTAGGATAGTTTTGTGTGGATTTGGGTTGATTGTATGAGTGTTCTAGCATCATAGTTTTTCCTTTTGGGTAGGAGAGAGAGTTGTTCATCCTCTTGGGACACCATTCATGAGTGAATGCTCACGGAGACATACTGATAGGACCCTTCAAGGAGACCTACAATGTGAAGGCATTGTTATAAGTTTTACTTGAGTTCATATTAATACAAATCAATAGTTTATTTCATGTATCTTATGTCAAATTGCATATTGATAGCTTGAAGTTCCTTGATCCTTTAAGTAGATCATTTTGGTTGTATTCTATTATGTTTATTGATGTTCTCTTTATGTTGTTTCAGGTAAAATAGTGATTAGAACGAGAGCTGGAGCAACACAACGAGAACTTCATCAAACGAATATTTGAAGGTAGGCCTTCATGACATTAACTATCTAATGGAATTTGCTTTGATATTTTTCTTCTTGTGACTAGACCCACTCTAGGGCTAGAGGGGTTGCCTCTGTCCACAGAGGGAACTTACCTGCTTCACACCTTTGATACCACCAGTGCAGTGACTGGGTCATCTTGTTATAGCTCAGTGTAGTTACTTTATGTAGCCGATTATGCCAGAACTCTAATTCTTCGTCCAAGTCTGAGGTGTAGAAACTCTCGCGATCCCATGTAATTCATCCATCCACTATTAGATTCACCCAATCTTGGTCTCGTGTTGTTATCTTATATATGCAATCCAAATCATCATCGCTTTTGTAATCTTGGACTGGTTCATTATAGCGCAATCCTTCTAGAGGATATAAGGTACTATTACGCGAAGCGATTTCTTTTCAAATATCATCCTTCGGTTTTTTAGGTTGATTACCCTGTTCATGTGAGTAGCCCAATCAATGCCAAGGAGCACAGGGTAGGGGTTGATGTCATCCACAATTTCTATTACCTCAAAATCGGCCAATGCACTCGCACCTTCAATATCTACAGTTACTCCTTGCAATGGTCCTATGGGGATGATCTTCTACTGATTTTCCATCCTTAATTGAATCAGAGACCACTGTAGCATGGGTCTCCCCATCTGTTCCCAAGTCTTCTTTGGAAAAACATTCGTGTCTAACCCCAAATCCAGGATAACCTGATCCATTTCATATTTTTCTATTTGTACGGTGAGTCTCATCTCACGCCCTATTCTTTCCTTATGCTTACCAATCTTCTATACCATGTGTGGTTTGTGTGGATTGTTTCTTATGCATCTATTAATAAGTTCCTATAACCCCTTCACAACATTGCTATAGCACAACAGCTTCATGCAGGTCTCTAGAGAGGTTGTATGCATAGAAAGGTCCATTTCTTAAATAGGTTTATCCCAACTCCTTGAGGTAGAGGCCTCAGCGAAGCTCTCCTTTGCTTCCATGAACGTTCCACGTGCACGCTCCAAATCAAATTCAGCCTCCTTCTCTAGAGCTTTGTGAACCCATGCGCTATCTTCGGGTTGATTCCCCTTATCGTCGCCAGTTGCAATTCCACTTCAAAGCACTATATTCACATTCGGATCTTCTTCGCGAGGCTTAGCCCTCATCATCTACAGGTTCTAAGTTGGTTGCGGAGGTAGTACCCCTTTTTCACATATCCTTGCAATTAGTGTAGGAAAATCCTCAGTCTCATGATCAAACTGAGTACAATATTTGCACAATGGACATGTTGGGTTAGTGCATTCACAAGCATAGTGTTTCGGTCCTCCACAATTGTAACATATTAGCTATCCCCGACCTTTGCCAGGTCCTCCTCCGCCTTGGCCTCATCCTCACCCCTGACAGCCTGTCCACGCCATCCTAGTACCCTGGTCAGGAGGTCGCATTTCTGCCTGAACTCTATAGGCGGGTGTTCTATCCATCATCAATTCATAACTTTGGCAATTGCACTCATCATGCCCTACCAAATTGCAAAAGTTGCAAAAAAGTTGTTGTGGTGTTGGTACAAACTTCTGCAGCAAATGACAATTATCAGTCATATGTTTCCCTGTTACCTGACATATAGTAAACCACATTGTAGGCCCTGTGCTTGACCCTGCTTGGAGTTCCGGCCTCAAAGGCATCAGTCCTCTTGCAGTATTTTTGCAAAGACTGGGAATGGTATTTGTCATACACTTGACCTTAACATTTTAGGCATCATATCTCTTCATGCGCCTCTGGCCGAACTATTATTTCCTGCATCAAACTTTTCATTTTGAGGCAAATATTTTACAACTGCGCATGCATCTGTTGAACCCCCAGACTTGGATCTTGCATCAATGTTTCATGCAGTCTTATTGCAATCATAAAGGCCTCTGCCTAAATCGTAATATTCTATTTTGACAACGCAACCCTTAGGTGAGGCAGGAATGAATCCATAAACCATTCACGGTGCTGAGCATTCGTTAAATTCATATTACCTTCATGGATTATACACTTTAACCTCTGACCCAGTTCCCATGGTGTCTTACTTGGTTTCATAACGATTTCCTTGAATCCCACAATCGACTGTGCCTCGGATTTAGGCCTATTGAACTCTTTATTCAACGGGGTCTGGATCTCTGCCAATGCAATGTTAGGGTTGTCATTAGAGTACTTAATGTACCAGGTTACCACGCAATCCTGTAAATCACTAACCAACATCGCCTTCTTCATGTGATCATCTATGATTTCCTGAGCTTCCCATACAGATTTTACGACGAACCAGAACTAGTCTGGGTCCTCATTTCCCAAGCCCTTAAATAATGGCAGCTTCACTGAATTCGCCATGTTGAACTATGGTGGAGGTGGTGGTGGTGTGGATGAATTTTCAAGTGATAGTGGTGAAGATGGAGGCAGTGTAGGTGGAGGTGGTATTCACGGGAACCCTTGTTTTATCAACTGAACTGCACTTCGCAGAGAAGTCTGCACTACTCCCTCATCATCACTCAAAGGAGGTGAAATTAGTGGGCTATATTCAGGACCCTTTCTTCCTTCGTTCCTGTAAGTATTTCCACTTAGCATAGCTCTCAACATCAAGGTGGTTGCATAACCCTCTTTTCACACAATAACATCTTAAGCCAATTAATTGAAGACTTCTAGTCACTATTCCTTTGTTAGTCGCAAATTTTTGTTCTCCTGTGCCGCGAATTCATGGACCTTCTTATCCAACCACCTTTTATCTCTTTCTAGTTAGATTTCAATGATACAACATCACACATCTGTCATGCAGATCCCAGTCTCAGCAACGGAACCATTTGTTGGATTTGTGGGCCCTGACCCAAGTTCAGCATTAGTTAGTCAAACAAATCCCTACATTGCTGGCCCTTTTGGCATCAGCCCACAAAGCACGGACCGAAGTCTCACCCGAAGCAGTATGGGAGGATATTGAAACCAAGTATTATGAATGAGGAAGAGAGAGGAGATTGAGAGCGAAGAGGGAATTATAGCGGATCTGATGTAGATTGTATCTCTTCAGTTTACTAGATAATGTAAAAGGAAGGACTAACCGTTTCTCTGTGGACGTAACCCAAACTAGGTGAACCATGTATATCTATGTATCCCTTATTGTATGTGTTTTTTGTGTTTATATTTCTGCAATATTTTATATGTTCCATTGCTCTATAATATATAATTATCTAACAATCCCATGGTCTGCAGACCATTCACAGATATTTACAGCTAACTTGACACTTTACAAAATAAGGGTGGACAACCCTTTATGGCTTTTGACACCTTCACATTCTCTAACCACAAAATGCGGAGAATTTAAAACTTTATTACAAAATTGTCCCAAAACATGGGCTTTTATCCCCAAACTACTCTTGGGGGAACCTGTTCCCCACACTAAACTGAACACCATCCAGTCATAGAAATAAACCTCCAAGAACTTGTGAATGAACTCCTTAAATGTTGTTATAACTACGCGAGAGAATATCACAGTGGCATTCTTGAGTCCAAACAGAATTACAGTATACTGGAAACAACCCCATTCTGTCACGAAGGTTGTTTTTATCCTATCCTCTGGTGCAATCTTAATTTGATGGTACCCCGAAAACCCATCAGTGAACAAATAGGCCTCCTTCCTGCCAACATTGTCCATTACTTCATCTGTAAATGACGTTGGGAATGGGTCATGCATGTAGGCATCCTTAAGTTTCCTCAGGCCTATGCAAATCCTTATTTCTCCCTTCTGTTTCTTCTCTTGAACCACCATCAGGCTCACCCAATCAGATTCTTCCACAGGTTCGATGATGCTTGCTTCTGGCATCTTTTCCAACTCCAAGCAAACCTTTTCCTTGTATTTGGGATTAAGGTGATACAACCTCTGCTTAATAGGCTTCCAATCCTGTTTTAAAGTAAATTTCATCACACCCAAGTTGCCTATGATTCCCTTCAGGTCTGAAAACATGGCAGGAAAAAGATCTTGGTACTTGCGAAGTAACTCAACAACTTTTATCAATGCTTTGGTACCAATGTTCACTTGCTTGGTTTTCGACGACGCGGTGATCTCCGAGTTTTCTATTTTTGGATCTTCGACCTCGCGATGGCCTTCTACCTTTGTAATATTAATATTTCTTGAATATTCATCCTCCCCCTCAGTGGTCACATTATAACATTCCAATGCATGGTGCAGCGGGGTGCTCCAATCTGGTTGAAGTCATTCCAAAGATTCCTGTGGTATTCTAAAGATCATTGCCTTAATCTCCTACAAAGTTTCATTAATTCTCTCGAACCCGTGTTCAAAACTGAAAGTCACCAAGAATCATTCCCTTAATATATCCCACTTCGCAGTGCCATGGCAGAGCTCTGTCTCTAAATACTGGTTCATAGGAATTGTATCCAAAGTATGACAGAATAAGTGCACCCACTGCAGTTGTGTCTCCATTCCATAAGCCTTAGTCCACTTCACTAAATTATCATGCAAATCATTTATACCATCATATTTCTTAGTCAATTGAATGTTAGGATGACCAAATCGCAACCTCATCATCCTTCTATAATCTCAACATCCATTAAAGTTATCCTTGTGCATACCCCACCATTGTGCGGGTGTAGCGAGTAGCGCCAAATTGAGTGCTTGGAAGTGATGATCCTTAGGGACTTCTCATTAAAAGAAATCCAAAAACTTATCTACATCATTTAAACCATCATAATAGGGTAGATTTCTTACCTCTGATGACACACAGCACGACGTTTTAGTCACCATGTTGTAGCACAACATAGATACTTCATGCAACCTATTCTACCAGTGCTCCAACTCTTCATATGAATCTGAGGTACAGAAAATTTCCTAGTCCTATGCAATCCATCCATTAGCTATTGGATTAATCTAGTCTTGATCTCACACTGTTATTTTGTAGATCTGATCCAAGTCATCATCACTTTCTTCATAGTCCCAAACTAGTTCAGTATAGTGCAGGTCCTTCTACAAGGTCTAACGGTAATATAACTCGAAGAGATTTCCTTTCAAATGGCATTGTCCTATTTTTCAAGTTGATGATTCCATTCATATCAATGGCCTAGTCAATTCCAAGGAGTGCAGTATATGAATTACTATCGTCGACAATCTCTATCACTTCAAAATCATCTAGCGCACTCGCACCTTCTATATACATTGTTACTCCGTGTAGTCATCCCATAGGGATGATCTTTTTCTAGTTTGGCATTCTAAGATGGATCAGAGACCACTGTAGCACAGTTCTCCCCATTCTCTCCCATGTTTGTTTAGGAAAAAAATTTGCATCTGACCCCAGATCCAAGATAACCATGTCCATCTCATATTCTCCTATTTGCATGGTGAACCTCATCTCACATCCGGTTCTAGCCTTATGCTTGCCATTTTTTCTTACTATGCTGTGTCCATCATGAGAGTTTCCTTTTCCAGCACATTTATTTATTAACTCCTCCAGGCCCTTCATAATTTTTCTATCACGGAACAATTTCATGCAGGTCTCCAAGAACATAGTAAGCATAGAGGGATCGACCTTTATAGTCGCACTAGTTTCTTATACTCTGTTCTGGCTTCCTGAGGTGGATGCCTCAGCGAAGCTTTTCTTGGCCTCCACAAATTTTTCCTTCACACATTTCAGATCAAAACCAACTTCTTTCTTTGGGGCCTTACTAACCCATTCCTCCTCCTCAGGTTTTTTTCCCTTGTCGTCTCCAATCTTTATTCCACTCCTCAGCACTATATTCACATTCTAATCTTCTTTGCAGGGCTCAACTCTCATCATTTTAAGTTCTTCATAGGTTTTTGAGGCTACGCCTTTTTCTCCTACATCTTAGTGATCAAAACATGGTATTCTTCTATAGTGTGGTCAAACTAGTTGCAGTATTGACATGACAGGCGTGTCTGATTCTGACACTCCCATGCATAGTGTCCTCGCATTCCACAGTTATAGCAGATAACCTATCTGCGGCCTCTACCAAGTCCTCCTCCTCCTCGGATTCATCCCCATCCCTAATATCCTTCGCGCGCTCCTTTGGCACCCTGCTGTGGAGGCTGAGTCTCTGCTTGCATCCAGTACGTAGGCGTTCTTTCCATCATTAGTTCATAGTTGCGACAGTGGTGCTCATCATGCCCCACTGATTTACATAAGTTGAAGAGCAACTGTTGTGGTGTATGAATGAACTGTTGAAGCAAACGTCAATTATCTATGTTATGCTTTCCAGCCACCTGACAAATAGTACACCATAGTGCAGCCCCCATACTTAGCCCTGCAGGAGCTTCTGTTGTCAGGGGAATTGGTCCCCCTCCTCTGATATAGTTTGCAAATATGGGACAGTGGTCTTTATCATGCCCCTAGAGTTTATATTTCAGGCACCAGACTTCCTCGTGCACCTCTAATTAAGTCTCCTTCTCTTTCCTCAATCTCTGCAATTATAAGCAGAGGTTCTGCAACTGCGATTGAATCTGCTGCACCCCCAAGGTTGCATCCTCCATAGGTGTCACATGCAACCTCATCATGATTTCCAGGGATTCTTCCTAAGTTCCTATCTTCTGTTGTGACAGAGCAATCCTCAGGTGGGGAAAAAGCGAGGCTATAAACCACTCACAGTGCTAACCATCTGTGAGCTGCATATTAGATTCACAAATCACACATTTCAACCTTTGATCTAACTCCCAAGGCATTTCATCAACCGTCATCATGATCTCCTTAAACCTGACTACTGACTATGAGCCAAACTTAGGTTTACTAAATTCTTTTTTTAAATCAGCCTTAATTTCTGCTAGCGTTGCCACCAGATGATCGGAATAATACTTAATATACCATTGGAGCGTGCAATCCTATAGAGCAGTAACTAAATCAGCCTTCTTTATGTTTTCATTAGTGATCTGTTGTGCGGTCCACATAGCATTCGCAACAAACCAGAAATAATCTATATCTTCACTCCCTATACCCTTGAAAATTGGTAGCTTCATTGTGTTCGACATGTCGAACGACGGTGGTGGTGGCAGAGGTGTGGGTGAAGGTGTATGTTGTGGAGGTGAAGGTGGAGGTGGAGCAGATGGATGATGTATCCATGGAAAACACTTCCTTATCATTTGAACAACACTCCATGGTGATTCATGTACCATCCCCTCATCGTCGCTTGAAGAAGTCCAATCAATGGGCTATATTCAGGACCTACTTTTTCTCGATCTCTGAAGAGTTTTCCACTTCACGTAGCTTCAAATATCAAGGCAATGGCATAACCCATTTTTCACACAAGAGAATCTTAATCCAAGTATTAAGAGATCTTAAATGCTTACCTTGCAATCCATTGAAGAAGTGTCGCTCTGCTTCACTGTAGCTGACTGAGGTATCAATCACGAACTCTGTAACAAATCCTCCTATAATCCGATCAAGCTAGTCATCGACAGTGCACACAATCTTTTCTTCAGAGGCTTCTAATCGTCGTACCAACTCTGTAGTCCACACTATTGGACCGTCAAGTTTCCACCTCTGTTGGTCGTCTACCAACATAATGATCCACTCATATAATTCAACCAGGAAGGTGTAGAAGAAAATTTCATGTATTTCCATATACAAATATATGTCCAAACACTACTCCTTTGACAGGCATGAATTCTTGTTCTCTTGTGCTGCGAATTCACGAATCTTCCTATCCAACCACTTCTCAATTTCCTTGGTCGAATTCTAGTGATGCGGCATCACGCATCTCCTTCAAGAAGATCCCAATCCCAGCAATGGAACCATTTGTTGGCTTATTGGGTCCTAACCCAGGTTCAAATTTAATTGTGCCAAACAAATCCCTACACTATTGGCCCTTTCGGCATCAACCCGCATAACGCAGGCTGAATTCTCACCCGAAGTAGTATGGGGGGATGCTAGAACCAAGTTTCTTCATCCAGAGATCAGTGTGATATATTTTAATGTCCTATATCTGTCTTCACATAGATCTATAAGAAAACCATGTGCATGAGAAAAACATGTCGAAGTTGAGATTGTAATGTAAGTCATGAATGGTGTGCAAATATTCAAAACAGACTTTGAGGGCTAATCTTGTCTATCGCCCTCCTTCTAGCGCCAAAAATTTTGATGGTATTGGACCCACCAACATGTTAGGGGATGTCCTTGATAAGAAGTAAGAACTAGACCTTAGACCATTTGGAGCAAGAGTCCTACCAACGTGTAGTAAAATTGTGCCTTGGCCATGGTAGCACATAGAGGTAATTATGATAACTTTGTCGGAAGAAAGAGATCTTACAATGAGTCAAGTGAGATACATTGGGGTTCTAACATGTAGAGGGGAAAAGGAAGTGTGTCCCTTAGAAGCAAGTAATAGTACCAACCTAAAAGAATACACGAACAGAATGACATCACAGGTTGGAAGCGAAATAGTTTAGAATCCAAAGTGATAGGTTAACACAACAACATGTCTTCAATAAGTTTCATAAAAATTGTATTCAAAATATTTCATACACAATTGTATGTTAAATAACATATGTTTCTAAAGTAACCAGAATAGCCGCCCCCCTCCCCCCCCCCCCACCCCACTTGTGACCCCCCGCAGCGAATATTTTACGGGCGGCATTTCTACCCCATTACGAACTAGGGTCCAATGCGGTGATACCTTTGAATACAAAAGATAATTAGGCTCCACACCCAACACTTCCTATCTTCTATTAAAGTTTTTTATCTATTGCTAATAGTTTTCCATGCATTAGGGTTTGATGCAGTATTTTCACATCTCTATGGGATTTTAGTTGTTGCATTGATTGAGATCTTTGTAACTTGATGATTCATGAATCATATATGTGTCTAGTTGTTGCAATTCTAAGAAGGGTTTGACAAGTGACTGAGTATGGAAAATCTAGTTATGTACGATTTTATGAATATCTTAATGATTGATGTGTGGCTTTCATTGTTTAAGTAGAGGGTTCCTTATGATGAAGTATTTCATGGCAATTAATGTTATGGATGTTGATAAATCGGGAGGCTTATCAATTTTACATTATATTTCTCTTTCATAGTAACTACTTGAGAATTAGTTGGTTTCTTATTAATATTTATTTTACTTTGTTTCATCAAACAATTACTATAGCATAAACATGAAGATCACAAAAACAAATGAACGCATAATATAGGCTCTCATCCGGGGAAAAACCCCTCTCCTAGATTAAATCCCAATCAAAATATCTTCTTATTAAATCATATCAAGGTGAGACATCCAAGACCCATGACCACAAAATAACTTCCACCTCTAGATGCCAAGTCAAACCTTCCATTTTTCTCAACAAATTCATCATCAAGATATCACCAATAAGAGAAGTACCAAGGAAAATTTTTCATATATTCTATCTCAAGAAGAAACTATTTTTCCATTTCATACTTTGTCCCTGCACTTCATCTCTATTCTTTTGAAAAATTTCAGATCAAAAACACATCCAAGTGTGTGTTCAAATGAGCTCATATCATCTTTTATTTATATTGTCCATAGGGGTGTGAATAGACATGTCTATTGGGGCAAAGCCAACTTGTTATGTAGGCCAACTTGGCATCTAGAGGGTTTTTTAACCCAAAATTACATATTAAACATTCTTTTGTCCTTTTTCTTTTCAAGAGGTCCAAATAGGACTTTGACTCAACAAAAACTAGAAGCATGAAGAACATGCATATTTAATTATAATAATAGGAATTTTTTTGAGCAAGTAACCCACGTTTGATAATAGTTTTTCTTTTTCTCTTTATTTTTATTCTTTTCTATTTTTACATAAAATATATATAAAGATGTCATTATGAAGACCGAAACTAGTTACATCTTTCAATCGTCCCTCTTAACTAGGGAGGTATTCATAATTGTACAAATAGTGCAAGGATGACATCAAGTTGAAATGTTCTAAGAAGAGTATCACATTCAATATATACAATGCTAGAGATCCTGATACCATCTAGGCTAACTACCAAGGTATTAACCCATCGAGGGATCTACATACTATCAAGGCTATATGCCAAGGTATCAACCCAACAGGGATCTAGGTACCATCTAGGCTACCTGCCAAGGTACCAACTCAATAGGGATTTGAGTGTCATCTAGGCAACTTGCCAAGACAGCAACTCAATAGGGACTTAGGTTTCATCTAGGCTACCTGCCAAGACACCAACTCAATAGGGGTCTAAGTGTCATCTAGGCTACCTTCCAAGACACTAACTCAATAGGGCACCAACTCCACCAAGGATCTAGGTATCATCTAGGCTACCTACGAAGATATCAACCCTAAGTACCATCATACGGGCTAATTATCCTAAGGTACTGTTAACCCTAAGGTGCAGCGCTGGCCTTTGGAAATTCAATGGAAAGATTCAGGCTTCTTTGTTGTTCTTAAAGGGGTCCCACACGAGCCATTATCACCCTTCTCCCCTTACCCTGCTCACACTTTACCCTTTCTCTTCCCTAACTTAACCTTCGCACCCCAAAAAATTCCTCTTTCGCCTTAGCCCCAAGCGCAATAGCCAAAACCCCCATAAAACCTTACCCATCCATCATACGCACCCTTAGCACAATTTCCGAGGCCACCTCATACTCCCACCTCTCTCCACCATTGATATTTCCCCGCCAATCCAATGGCCCCCATTACATCCGATACACCAACTTGCTCGACAGTCCTCTACCATCAAATCACCCCCGCCAGATCTAACGGTCATCGCCCATATCACGTAGACAACAAGCGCGATAGATACCCATGCGATGAGGGTGGTTTTACTTTTTCCCCGCTGCTATGTGTCATCCATTGAATGGCATCGCATGAGTTCTGACACTTACCGCTTATCGCCTCATGCCCACCTGATAAAAATCGTTACCACTTAAATCAAACCACCCTACACATTACCGTTCGAGCATCTCTACCACCCAATAACTGTCCGATCTGCCTTCCTGAAGATCCAACGGCCCAGACATAATTCGCTTCCACCATGACTGCTAACTTCCAAAAATCAATCCCCACCACACATCTCCTTTGATCTAATGACCACCATTCATGATTAATCCCAACCATTCATCTTCCCACGCACTCCACACTCCATTCCTTGTCTGTTGCATGAAAGAGGAAATGGTCGACTTTGTCAATCTAGTGAGAGTCTGACCATGAAACTGAATTTAAAGAAGAGCATGGCCAGAGGAGAAAAGGACACTACACAACTTAGATATTGAATTAAAGAGGCATGGAACTCCACTTCCATGATTAATCTGATCAAATTTTCGTACTGGAGAAAGAAACTATGTTTAAAGACGCTATCAGACAGTTAATGGTATTTGGTGGTCAATTAATACTCCTCCATCCCTAAACGGATAAGGGCCATTGTAATGATAGGATATAAATAGCCAACAGAAATATGTAATCAAGGGTTGGCAATTGTGTTTTGGTTCAACTTCTGGAGACTATAGATACTTTGTAACTTGCAGCTTCTCATCTTCATTTTCAGCAATACAAGTTTTTTTTGTTGTTACATGCTCAATGTCCATTTCATTTTTATTCTAGACTTGTACCTATAATGTCTTATTCATGATATCTGTTATCCCTAATGCTAGGTAACTGTCATCTTATCTCTATATGAGTAAATTGGATGTGTCGTCGAATAGGTCACCCAAGTTTCTTCTGTATCTAATGCCAGATAACTATCATCTTATCTCTGCGTTGATAGATTAGATTTGCAAGTTTCTTTACTAGTTGCAGCTGGCCATAATACATTTTTGTATGCATCTACTAGTGTGGTTGGTATTCTCCATTCATCCACTTAATCTATAACTTGTTGAGGTATGGTGGTCTAAAGCCTTGTAGTCTAAGGGTGTTCATGCATGTCTGGAGTGAAAAGAGAGTGGAAGTGGTTATCTAGCTTGACCCAAACCATTACCCATCCCAATAAGTTCCTAGAGCCATATTGAAGATTATATGTTACCAGACATGTCCGAGCTACAACCTAGGAGAGTTTCCTGGAGTCCTAACATAATTGGCGTCGTTGTCAGGGAGAGGAGATTGAAGCTCAGCTTCCCTAGGAGAACAACAGATCCAAATTTGATGATAGACAAAGTCTAGACAAATTTTTGGTTGTAATCATCTATCTGGTGACTCTAGTGGAAGCCAAACCTTTTAGTGACTCCACATCATAGTTCTAGCTCAGTTTGTGAGGCATACTCGGAGAAATCCTCAGAAGTCACCAGTTGACCCAGTACCTAACCCTGAAAAGATCATCAAAGGAAGGAAGGCATCAGCGAAAGGAGCATCAAGATCAGGTAAACCTAAACAATCTTATGCATCTCTGCAAGAAAGGGCTGTAACAGAACAAATACATGTTGAGAATATAGCCTCTAGCACTAGCAGCGAAGGAAAATTTTCAGAGATTCACAAAGCTCCTTATTCTTTAGGTCCTCCTTTAGATTTCAGCCCAAAAGAAACCTCCCCTCCTGTCCATCATATTCCTTTAACCCTGTCAATCATTTCTCAACTCCCTACCTTTCAGACTCCCAGCACTCTTCCATCCAACACAACCATGGCAGGCCCACAAGCACTCACCAAAATGGAAAGAATCATAGCTACTAGGTATGGAACTCTAGTACTACCCACTCCTTTGAATGTAATGCCTACTGGGGAATATCATAAATACATGCCTAAGTTCACTGGGATTGAAGGAATTACAGCCGAAGAACATCTTGAGTCATTCTATAGCTATGAAGATAATCTAGACATTAGTGAAGATGATGTGTGGATGAGAGTTTTTGTCCAAAGCCTGGATGGAGAGGTAAGAAAATGGTTCAGAGAATTAACCCCTAGGTCTATACCAGATATTGAGGCCTTAGATGATGTTTTCCTTGAGCATTGGGGGGATAAGAAAGACCTGTTCTATTATCATATTGAGTTCGGGAACCTGAAAAGGGAAAATGGGGAGTCACTCTCTGATTTCAATAAAAGGTTTAATTGCATGTACAACAAGATACCAGCTAAACTGAAACCCACACCTACCGCTTGTTGGATACCTATACCAATAGGTTTCATATTTCATGATTGGCAAAATAAGTGCCAAATATGATCCATTCTTTGCTGCAACAAAGGTTCCATATTTACAAGAAAAAGAAGGTGTATATAGGCTTGCATATTCACAAAAGTTTATGGATGACCCAACAGTCTAATCTGGATCATGCCATGTTTTCAATTTATGTTGTAGAATAGAGAAAAAAAATCTGTCCAAACTGTTTAATCTTGGCAGATCAGTAACCAGGTAGAGAAACTAAGGTGCCCAACTGTTTAATCTGGGGCCTTGGAAGGAATAAGGGTAGTATTAGATAGGAAATGAAAGCAAAAAGCCAATGTAAAAGAAAAGGGCACACAAAGGGTTTGCAAGTCCAAGTGCACCCTCTAAGAAGGAATAAAAAATGTTAGGAGAACTAGTTGGGTAGGTAGATGGGGTTGCAGAAGTAATGTTTCTTTCAAAGACCAAAATTGCTAGCAATGCACAAGCAAAACAATATAGTGGAGCATGACTGACTTCCTTTTCCAGTTATATATTACTCATTGCTAACACCCCTTCAGGAATTGTGTACATGAGAGAAATTGAAAGTTTTATGAGGATGCTTATGGCCTTTAAAAGCCACATTTCTTGTGCAAAAATCTTTTCATTTTGATCTACTCTTAATTCCAAGTTATTTTCAAAGAAAACTTGGATATACTGGTCCTCATCCATATGTTCCCTCCACATTAATAGCTAACTCTACTATTTTAGCTCCCTATACCCCACTATCCCTATTATTATAACACCATGGTGTATAAACCCCACAATGTATAAATATCCCCTCCTTGGCACTATAGCCATAATGTTTACTCCCTGGGAATTGAATTAACACCTGGTTAAGGTCAAGAACCCATGTTCCACCTTTCTCTCCATCTTAATCCATTTTCCTACCCAATTGCTCCATTTTTGCCTAAAAAAGGAACCCTTGAAGAGCACCTTTTAATCCCCTAAAACCATCCAAGGGCGGAAACATTATGAAAATGTATTCATCTTGCCTTATTCCAAGGTCAGGAGCCAGTTTTTCGGTTTTTGTTGTATAAATTCATCGAACCCCTTTTTCCTATAGTTCTGCCTTCATAAAAATTTTGCATACAAATTTCGCACAAAATCCGCAAGTCGCACCATTTTCTAATGTTGGCAGACCGAATTATATTTTGCAAATAAAACTATAAAACCCATTGAAAATCATTTGTCACATGGAGGGTCCCACCATCGCGCTTTCTGAGAAATATAATTGTTTAAGGCCCGCCCACTCACTACTACAGCCTGTGCAACTAGTCCGCCCGATGACCGTCCGATGGTGGCCTTCCCAGATCTACGACTGGCAGCGATTTCGGGAAAACCCGACGTATGACAGTTAACAAGAACAAAAGTTATCACCCGTGCAGCTCCGTCACCCGACATCCATCAGATCGCGCGCCTGCAGATCAACGGCTCACATCCATATCAGAAGACCCCCGACGTCCGACAGATACCTTCCGATATCTGTCAGACGCTTACGTCACGCGGGGATAGATGTCGCATCCAAATTCCATCGGAGCCCCCTCTGACAGATTCCTTACCGTGCAGGAGGGGGCCCGATATGGTGACACCTGTCCTGCCCACGTCCCCGTTCTGCTGTCACGCACGTCATCACCACGTCTGCCCACCTCGTGCCTCATTCGCCCACCTGGCCGCCACCTTATCACCCCCGTGGACCAGTCTTTGGCCACCACCTTATCGCCCCCGTGGGCCGGTCTTTGGCTGCCACATCACCCGATGACGTCCTGCTGACGTCATCCAACCCGGTCCCCCATGCTGACGTCATGCTGACGTCATCCAAAAAAGCGCACCAATAAAGTAAAAAGCCATATTTTTGCGGTTTTTTCGCAATTTTGTCATTTTTCTGGGAAAAGCACCGATCCGCTGTCTGCATGCATTCCACGACGACCGTTCTACCAGCCATCCTACGACCATTTTCAAAGAGTCCAGAGCGCTAACCCAGCTGCTACTTCATCCCAAGCCATTGTTTAAACAGGTATTTGACACTCCGTCTTCTCTCAAGCTGGTTTTTTTGATGATTTCTGGTAAAATCCACCATAAACAGGCATTAGATTGAAATTCGACCGGTAAACCAACTATATCCTACCTCTATCGAACCGTTTAAGATTGAATTGTTGTGGCAGAAACCTTCTTTAACTTCAAATACTGTCAAAACCCTGCCTTGTTCGCGCAATCGTGAACTCACTGCATTATTCCCAAAATTGTCCAAGGAGGTCTGCCACTCTGCATAAAGGCCTTCTCAGAAAGCTCAGCACCGTTATATTTGACTGTGAACCAACCCTATTAGCTTCGGTCCCTCTCAATTCCACTGTATCAGTTAGCAGACCGGCATCTCAAGAAATACTTGAATCACACATGGATACCCCTGCAGTCCTTAATGTTACTCCCTTGAATGCTCCTCAGAGAGAGCTAGACTGGCAAAATTTGGCAGACCTAGATTACCAAATCTCGGAAGACTGCCGATCCAGATGTACATTTCATATTCACCTGCTAAATGAGCTCAGGGCTAGGCACAGAGATGGAACAGACATCCTAGGCATTTGGGAGTCTTCCCTCCC
>APFE030153142.1:263415-288886 GCA_000404065.3 Pinus taeda
TGCAAGACACTGAGACCACCTTAGAAGCAGCATTACAAAGGAGGGAGGCAGGGCAATCTTCCAAGCCACCCACAGAATCAATAGACCTTGAGGAGACCCCTCAAGATACTGCCCCTCCAAAACAGCAGGATATTCCAGGCACCACAGTACCAGCCACTACAGCACCAACAACAGAGCAGGCCAAGAGCCTGGACATGCAGAAACTAAGGCAAGAAATTCAGGTGCTAGAATCTCAGATGTCAGAACTCAGTCAAGCCAAGGAAAGCTTAGCCAAGATAAATGAAAAATATGATAAGTCTAAGCAAAATGTGGCTGAGAGGGAGAGAGAAGTAAAAGCTCTGAAGAAAACAATTGCAGAGCTAGAAAAAGAGCTCAATTTTGAGAAGGTTACAGCAGAGCTCAAACAAGTAATTTGGACTGCCATTGGACAATCAATAACTAACCAATGGAAGTACATTGATGCCATATACGAGCAAGTAGGACTCATTGGCAGGGAAAGAAAAGAACTACACAGAGCAAGAAACTCCCTAGGCAACATGGCAGACCTTGCCCCCAGGATGATTGAAGTCCTCAACTATAGGACAAGTTCCCAGCTGGTAAAAATGGGAATTGGTAATAGGACTGAAACCATTTCTCTGATCAAAAGAGCCACAACAATGAAAAATTTAATTCAAACCCTAGACAGGAGAATCCAGGATATGCAAGCAGATATAAACAAATTTCAGAATAGGTTCTCGGCCCTGCAGGACAAAGGGCTCCCCAGCTTGCTAGAATCAGGGAAGGGAAGTTACTCTCTCATGAAAAATATATCAAGAGGGTAAGAACTTTTGCAGCAATTCAAATTGCTGAGACACCAAGAACATCTACAGCAGGCCCAGTAATAGGGAAAATTCTTTTTGAAAAACTAGATAATTTGTTTTTTATCAGAAATGAAGTATCACATCTGTTTGATGAGCCCCCCCATTTCTACAAGTACACAGAGGCTGATGAGACCTTAGGGTCAATTTTGAAGCATCAGCTTCCTCCTCCAGATACATGGCAAGATTTAATAAAGTTACTTTTGAACCAAAGTTGAGAGGATTAAATCTTTTTCGGTAAAAGGTTTATATTACATATACAGATAAAAGCCATAACAGCAAGTATGAAGACGCTGAGCCAACTCAGCACAGGTACTCGACCGCAGCAGCAGCATCAGCAAGCACAGGTGGCAGGGCCAAGAAGATACAAGAAGTAACAGTGGCAAAGCACTTCATTCTACATTTATGATAAAGCCGCACAGCTAACTCCGCAGTGCCCAAAGGTCAAAAATTTATCCTGACAGGAGTTAAAGGCTTTTAAGAGTCATTTATATTTGCAATTACTTCTCATCTACTCTCCATGTACGAGTGTAAGAGATATTTTCCTCTCAGATGACTCAATACCTGAGATATTTCTGTATGAAACATCTATATATTCCCTCTCGCGTTTGTTTAGAGGGGTTGGACTCCGGATGTAAGAAATCGCCTGATATCTCTTCTGTTATTCTCATATTGTAAACTCTCAGACAGCTAATACAAAGGATAATGGGATTTCTTCAAGCATTGTGTCCCTTGATCTCCTGATGGTGTGTGGCTCAAAATTACAGGATTCCTGTGTATTTCATGGCTCAATAAGTTTCCTCATTCCTCTTTGTTACAATTATGTTTGTTATACTTTCCTGTATCTTTCATGTTTCCCACATATATTCAATCCCTGAATAGCTAGGAAAAAGAATAGTCCCAGGATTTAATCTTTGATTACCCTGAGTTCAATCCCAGCTGTTTTTATATGTTTTCTTCAGATAAAGTATTTAAAGAGTAATTCTTCAGTGCTACCTTTAGTACTATATCATCGCAGTGCTCTGTTGTTTTAGGAATTCGAGTAATTGCTCCTAAGTAATAGACCTCTTTCACACTATCCAGCTTAGTAAAGAAACCTTAAATGCTCTTTGCTAGTTGTTTTCCATTCACTATCATAACTCACATTTTGTTTTATGAAATAGACACAGGCCCTGTAACACCAGCAACACTTAATTCAAGATCTCAACAACACAACAGCTACAGACCCCATTGCCCAATGGATTAGTTTCACCTGTAGACAGACTCTACAAGCTATCAGAAGCATCCTCCCAACCAAACATAAAAACGAACAAAAATTTATTTCATAACTAGCCTAAAACTTCATTAAAACAGTAACAAACCTAAAAGAGAGAGCCCTCTCTGATTACAGCTGGGCTAGAAGCTGTAATCCAAAGATTGGTTAGTGGTTACCCCGGCCGTATTGCCTAAGGAGTCATAGGGAACAACCTAGGTGTTAACACCGCTGCCAAAATCACCTATGCCAATGCCTTTGGTTCTGACTTTTGTCTACTATTGAGGGAAAGAAGATGTGCTTCTCTAGCTGAAATGCAAGATGCAGCCTTGGAGGTAGAATCCAACATCATGGCTGCAGAGAAACTCAAGGGACATGTTGACAGGAGAAGACAGAGGAGCGAATCTTCTTCATCCCCAGACCCCAATATAGACAAAATGACTAAGATGATAGAGTCAATGGCCTCTGAAATCTCCAAGCTGAAGATTGAGCAGCAGTCAGGGAAAGGAAGGGCTCCTAATACATTTGCTCCTAGAAACCCAAATCCATTTAGGAGAGCAAATGAACAATTGTAGATCATGCAAAGGGGCAAAGAGGTCAATGAAGAATAGAAGGTGAAGACTCCTTTCTAGAACATAGTCATGGAGGAGGAGGAGTTTGATGAAGAGGATGAGATCCACTGCATGGAAGACAAAGGCAGTGCTTCCTTTTTGACATTAGGTGCCTGTGAGGATTCATTACTCAAAGACCAGACTAGCCAAGAGTGGGACAAAGAAGTTGTTCTGCAAACTGAAGATTCGTAGAGATATAACCTAAGGCCAAGGATGAGTAATGTCAAAGAAAGCCCTATCTAAAGAGTTGTTGTCCCCATAGAGTAGCAGATTAGCAAGCAGAAGAGACCAGTAGCTGATCCCATTATCCTCAAAGCACCAGCTCAAGAGGTAAGAGGCCCTGACAAGTGCCCTTCCTCTTTCTATTTTGAATCAGAAGTCCAGAAGCTGAAAACATCTGTACGTCTGATCGAATTAGTAAAGAATGAGGCCTTTAAGAAACCCATCCTTGATTCCCTTGAACTCAGAGCCACATAAGCATCAAATGACTATGTCAATTTGCAAGATGATAAACCTCCAATTGTTCTTAGTACCATGACAGAACCTGCTGACAACAATTCCCCATCATTCTATGTCTCCTTGACCATTGATAATAAAATCCTTCACAATTGCCTACTGGAAACTGGAGCCAGCCATAATCTAATGCCAAAGGCTATCATGAATGAGTTAGGCCTTGACATCACTAGACCTTACCATGACTTGTTCTCTTTCGATTCTAGAAAAGTGAAATGTCTAGGGTTAATCAAAGACTTGGCCATCACCTTGCCTCAGTTGTCCATGAAGATCATGATGATGGATATTGTGGTAGCAGATGTTCCCCCTAAGTTTGGCATGCTACTTTACTAAGGATGGATTAAGAGGTTGGGTGGGACATTGCAAAATGACCTATCCTATGCCACTATCCCAGTTTTTGGGGGAGAAAGGAGAAGGTTATACAGGGAAGCCTAGCTGGCCTATATCATTAGTGATGAAAAGATTCCCACTAATCATCCCATTTATGCTGTGGAAACTGATTTTGGAGCATGTATCCTCCAAATTGAAGAATCCTAGCTGGCCTCAGTACAGCTCAAGAAACCAGTATCCCAGGTCATGGAAAAGGAAGGCCCACAAATTTGGGACATGTTCTTTGATGGAGCTTTCTCTAGGGAAGCTGCAGGAGTAGGGGTAGTTATGGTATCCCAAACACAAGAATGCATATCGTTGTCTTTCAAGTTGACTTTTTCAGGTCACCAACAATATAGCAAAATATGAGGCTTTGATATTGGGCTTAAATGTTGCTAAAGAAATGGGAATCAGAGACATAAAGGCATTTGGAGATGTCGATCTCATCATTCAACAAGTAAATAAAACATTCTAGACAAAGCACCTGTTAATGTTAGTATCTTCACACTTCCATCAGTGATTAAATTGCTCTTTTTGCATGCATATTAGGTGTCCCATCCGATCAGCTGCATTCCATTAGGTCATGGATCAACTGATGGTAGTGGCTTCATGTTAATTTCCCTCATGACATTCACCTAGTGACCTATTTTTACAGTTTTTAGGTCATTTACTGTCATCTTGTTTCATTTCATTTACAAAAATTAGTTTTAGGGTTTTACTCTCACTAGGTCTAGTGTTTGTCATCATAGTCATCCAAAATTGAATAAAAGGCCAACAGGCACATGAGGAGGATTAATAAGTTCATAGAATCATAAATTTACTGTTGATAAGCTCAATAAATTTGTTTTACCTCAAAACTCTGTTTTGAGGTGAAAACAAAGTTTTTTTCCATTATTGTAAAAATTTCATGTAATTTCAATGTTTCTATATGTAATATGTATTCAATAGTTATTCCTAGTGACCCAGTAACAAAGCCAATTCCTGCCATTCAAGAAATCAATGTAAAAGCCAACCTACAAAAAAGGCAAAACTCGGAAATAAAGTGAAACAGGGCATTTGTGAAAAAGCTAGCAAAACATTAGAAAAGTTGGTTTGGTTAATGAAAAATTAAAAGCAAGGGGATATAAAAGCCAATCCATGTGTTTAAGTCTTCATTATTGCAATTGAATGAGCTAAAAGGAGAAAAATCACGTTTTTGGAGAAAGAGGGAAAAAATAGAGGAAAAATACAGTCATTCTATTGGCGCTATGCACCTGGGCCTTGGCGCTGAACACACAATCGGCACTATGCACCTGTTGCAGGTTTCCCATACAAATTTGGTCTAGCACTACGCACCTGTTCCTTGGCGCTGCACATTTGTTCCAAAAGCCAGGAACACTTCAAAACTCATCTCAACTTCCTAAAAATCAAATCAAAGCTTGTTCCAAGTAAGTAAAGCATTCCTCCTTGCTCAGGGAAGTTGTGTTTGGTATCTTAGATGTTTGTGGTTTCCTTTAAGCAAAACCCTAGCTAAATTGCCAACATAAAACCTTGCCATCCTCCAAACTGTCTCATAACTTTGCAAGGGTACTTACTTGCTGCTATTTCTTTTCCCTGAAATCCTATTCCCTCTCCCAAAATCATCAACACTCACTCCCTAAACCCCACTCCCATTTACCAAACCCTAACCTATACCCTATTCCCAAACCCTAATTCCCACATCCTATTCCTTCACTATATTCACTTCATTACCAAACCCTTCATTCCACAATCATAATACCAATCATTTCCCTCATTCCCCAAAAGAAACCAGCATTCACTTCCTACACACATTATTCACCCTCGTATTTTAAAATCTCTTCATACTCATCAGCTTTCACTTCAAATTCATAAGCATGGAAACAGATTCAGACTATGAGAGGGAAGAGGAAACTCTCAGTGATTCTTCTCGAGAATCTCATGTACCAAGAAAGCCACATAAAGAAGGAAAGATCATCTGGGAGGAGCCCACCACTCTCACAGAATTACTTGCTTTCCCTCTTGCTATAACTTGCTTTAAACACCAGTCTTGTTATCAGTTTTGTGAAATGGTAGAGAGGGTGAAATATCATCATGAGCTTGCTAGGTTGTTTTTTCTTCATCTTCACAATGGCCAGGTGAACCTTACTAGTGTCTCTTTCGCCTTGACACCTGAAACCAATTCAATAGCAACAGGCATCCCTAATGTAGGTGAATAGTGGAATAAGGGGCAGCATGTGGGCAGAGAACATTATGAGCCTTACATTAAGGATGGATATCAGAGGCAGATCAGCAGGATTTTTCCTATCAAATACTTGCAGAACATCTATGCTCCTCTCATGAAACTCATCATCAATTATTTCACCTATGAAGGGAGGTTTTCCCGCCTATATACATATTATGTCAGATTGTTGATGCATTTCACAGGAGTGAGGATGATGAACCTCCCATACTTTATATGTAGGAATATTGAGAAGATGGCTCTCTATGTGCAAAGGAAACCTTTTCCTCAGCAATTCAATAGCATTTGCCACTTCTCTATGATTAAAATTGTTGTCTTGTATCAGCTAAGCTTGTTGAACATACCATGGGATACCTTCATTTCACATGAGATTTTCAAAGGCCCTCAGGTGATTCCATTTGTGCCTCAAGAGGAAGGAGGGCCTTCAAGATAGCTAGATGTTCATGAGACTGAAACTACAGGTGTGCTAGTGCTTTTCACCTATGACAGAGGCAACAGGAGGCTTTTTGCCTCTGCCAGGCAAGTACTATCTCCACCAGAGGTGGAAGGGGTCTCGTTTTCTTCACCGAACCACGTGCAAATGTTATTTTCACCAGGGGTGAAAGGGGCTTTGCCTTCTTCTCCAACTATACAGGTTGGCCAGCAATCAAAGAGTAAAGACAAAGGAAAGCAACAGATGCATGAGGAGGGCCCTACTGAAGGGAAAGATAGGGATTTTGTCTTGGTTGAGGAGGATGTCAATGATTTGGGTCCTCAAAGCTCAAAACTCAAAGACATGATTATCAAAGAGAAGGAGGCTAAAGTACAAGCCTTATCACTTGATCTTGAGCAGGCCAAGTGGATTATCAATTTTCTTGAGAAGGAAAACAAGCAGTTGATCGATAAACAAACTATTATGGCACTGTAAATGATTAGGGAGAATAGACAAATGGAAAAGAAGAGAAAGATCAAGATGACCTCCCTTGAGAAAGAAATTGAGGATGACTAGGAATCATGGTTAGAGAGGGAAAACATTCACCTGGAGAAATTTCTTGAGAAATCCAACAAAGAGAAGAAAATGTTGCACCATATGGCCTATCACTATCTAACCCGGAACAAAATTTGCAAAAAAAGGGTGAAGAGGTTAAAAGCTAAGCTAAAAAGAGCTTTGAGGAGCAAAAAAAGAGCAAGATAAGCTCAAGATCTTGGCTGAAGAATTATTGGCCCAACAAAGCACCTAAAAAGGATCAGGCATGCCAAATTTCAAGAAATTTGGAGCATTTTTTGTCAGTTTTGAAATTTTGAAGTAAAAAATAGGTTTTTTTCAGCAGGTGGCATTGTGCTTTTGTTGGGGGCATCCATTTGCGAAAAAGTTTGTATTTTTGGAATCAACATGAAAAAATATGCATGCTCAGAAATGGATGAGAATTTTGGACAAGTTTTGGGTCTCCAAAAGGGAAAAAAACACCCAAAAAGTGCTCTCTCTGCCACTTTTTTGCCACACAGGAAGTAGTCTTGGGAGATTCCATTTTTGGAGGGGAAAGTGGACTCTAAATCCAGAAATTCAAGTTGTTCCATAAAGTAGACTCACCAAGATTTCTAATGGGTTATTCTATGCCTGATTTGGACTTCAGGAAGCCTTCCAAAAGTGGCCTAGAAAAAGAGTTGCGCATAGGATTAGTGGCGCTGCGCATAGGAGGAATTTTGCCAGTTTTGCCTGATTTTCTAGAATTTTGCCCAGTTTGACTATCAGTTGACTCTTTCTCTTCTCCTTGGTAAATTTGTAATGGTAAATCATGTAAGATGATGTAAATTTGATGAAAAATGACTTGAGGGTGTAGATACATTAGTTAGAGGTAGTTTGAGATTGAATGAATTAGTTTCCATAATTTTAGAGGCAAGTTGTTCCACTACCTATTTTCTAGTTCCTAATTTAGATGTTGTTGAAACAACTCCTTGACTCATGGATTTAACCCCTAATGGCTAGAATAGGTGGTTTTATGCCTATATCATTTACTTTCTTAATATTTTGTAAAGGTTGTACTCTTGTGGATGCTTTGAGCTTCATTGTAAATCACTTCTGCAGTTTGGCAAGGAAATGAACCAGGGTTTTGCAGCATTTTGTGGGATTCTTGTGGTAATGTGTCTTGGCATTGTTTCTTACTTTGTTATTTAGTTTCTCTTACGTGTATATGTGCCAAAATCTATTTCTTTCTTCATAACTAAATGAATCAAGATAAATAGGTGGAATCCATTGATATTCAGTGCTCTGCCTTGAGGATACATTTAGTTTTTAATGTTTTCTGTTGTTTGAGGAGGACCCATGAACTTTGCATGCCCTCTCCAACTCCTCACTGGTCTTAGACTCACCATCACACTAAATTCAAAGTGCCAAAACACTTACCTACCTCGCCCCACAAAACCTCCTGCAAATCAGAGTTGATTTCCCAGACCCAAAGCTGCCTTCTTCATTTGATCCAGCAACCAACCATCAAAATCAAACAAAATCCTCTGACCTAATATACCTAGCCTAAAATCAGTAATTATTTTTAGTCATCTCAAGCCCTAGTTTTCATATTCTAATTGAGATTTACAAGGAGAGATCCCTCTCTCGACCTTGTAGGGCTAGCTACCAGGTTAAGCGTGGTTTGATGTTACCCTAGACCTGCCTTCCTTCAGCCTGAGGTAGATTTAGGCACTAATAGCACCCAAGGCTGAAAGCATACAGAGATGAGGTATGGAGGCTCAAAGATTCTTTTAGTAGCTTTTATATCTCATATATTCCTAGAGTCAAAAATCAGCTTGTTGATTCCCTTGTTGTGTCTGCTAGCATGTTCATCCTTCCCATGCCCCCTAAATTGACTTATGAAGTTTAGGTAAAATATAGACCATCTCTACCTGATAATGTCAAATACTGGAAAGGCTTTTAGGATGATGATGAATTCAATAGGTTTCTGCAAGTCATTGATGAGTTCTCTGATATGCAAATTGATCAAGATAACGAAGCCATTGAGGACTGCCATCAGTCCTAGTTGAAAAACAAAATGGGTCAAGACAACATTGTACAATTGCCTAATAAACATATACCTAGAGGGTTGGTGCCTTTAGAAAAGTTGTTTGACCATAATGATGTACCCTACAAGCCTACCCAAGAATAAAATGAATATGTAGTCCATAGGCATAATATAGGGAGTCCAGATCATCCAAAGTACATAAACCTATCCACCCACTTGTCTACTACCCAAAGTTCTGAATATTGCAGCCTAGTGAAGCAATTTGCTGATGTCTTTGCCTGGGAGTACAGTGACCTTAAGACTTATGAAAAGAACATCATCCAACATAAAATCCCATTGGATAAGGACACCATTCCTTTCAAGCAGAAGCTGAGACCCATAAGCCCTCTCCTACTCCCTTTGATTGAAAAGGAAATTAAGAAATTGTTGGCTGGCAAGATCATAGTTCCACTGAGGTATTCAAAGTGGGTAGCTAACCTGGTAGTAGTGAGGAAGAAAAGTGGGGAAATCAGGTTGTGTGTCGACTTCAGAAACCTGAACAAATGATCTAATAAAGACACTATCCCCTACCCAAGATGGAACATTTGCTGCAAAAGGTTTAGGGGCTAGAGGCATG
Source organism: Pinus taeda (assembly GCA_000404065.3). NCBI lineage: Eukaryota > Viridiplantae > Streptophyta > Pinopsida > Pinales > Pinaceae > Pinus > Pinus taeda. The sequence goes on from APFE030153142.1 coordinate 272,866, forward strand.
TCTTTCTTAGATGGATTTTCAAGGTACAACCAAGTCGTTGTACATCCAGGGGACCAAGAAAAGACTGCCTTCACCACTCCTTGGGGCACTTTTATGTACTCCAAGATGCCTTTTTCACTGATGAATGTTGGGGCCACATTTCAGAGGGCCATGGATATAGCTTTTGTGGGAGAAAGGGACAAGTTTGTCCTTGTTTACCTTGATGATATAATAGTTTACTCCAGTAGTCATCAGGATCAATTACAACATCTGAAGAAAGTGTTCCTGAAGTGCAGAAGGTTTTGGATTTTAGTAAATCCCAAGAAGTCACAGTTGGCTCTGGAAGAAGGTAAACTTTTAGGGCACATTGTTTCTGCTACAGGTGTCAGGATCGACCTAGAAAGAGTAAGAGCCATACAAACATTGTCTGTTCCAAGACCAAAGAAAGACATTCAATCCTTTTTGGGTAAGATCAACTTTGTAAGGAGGTTTATTCCTAATTTTGCAGAACTAGTGAAACATATCACCTCCATGATGAAAAAGGGATCATGGATTAAATGGACAGATGCAGCAAGAAAATCTTTTGAAGCCATCAAAAGAGCTATTATGGAAGCTCCCACTCTAATCAGCCAAACTATAACAAGGAGTTACATATCTTCTCTATTGCTTCCTGTGACACCCTTGCAGTAGTCTTGTTGCAGAAAGATGATGAAGGTACAGAGCACCCAGCGGCCTTTTTCAGCAAAACTTTAAGGGATGCTAAATTAAGATATGAAATTATTGAAAAACAGACCTATGCTCTCATTAAGTCTTTAAAGGCATTCTGAATCTACATTCTGCACTCCAAGGTGATTGCCTATGTACCTTCTACCTCGGTAAAGGATGTCCTAATGCAGCCAAATGTTGATGGAAAAAGGGCTAAATGGATTGCAAAGCTCATTGAGTTCAACATAGAATTGAAACCCACCAAGCTTGTCAAAGGCCAGGGCCTAGCTCAGCTGATGGCTGAAGAAAATTGCAAACTGTTGGACATAAATTGCATGGGTATAAATTCAGATGTTGGACAGACAGGGGAAGAAACAGTGGAACAAGGGCAGAATCAGTCTTTGGATGAAAATTTGGCTTCTTGTGAATGGTATTCTAGAATAGCTCATTTCCTGTTGAAGCTAGAAGTTCTTGCAGGAATTAGTTCAAGCCAAGCTAGAACCATCAAGCTCATAGCAGCCAAGTTTTGTATTAATAAAAACCTGCTTTATTGGAGGGACCCATCTGGAATCCTCTTTAGATGTCTAGACAAAGAGAAATCTGAGGAAGTCATGCACCAGTTCCATTCTAGCATCTATGGAGGACATCATTATTGGAAAAATACAGCCCACAAAATCCTGAGAGCTAGGTATTATTAGCCCACTCTATTCTCTGATGTGTTTTCATTTGTGAAATCTTGTGACAAGTGCCAGAGATTTGCAAGAAGGAAACAACTGAAATCTTTGCCCTTGAAGCCAATACATATCAGTGGCCTTTTCCAGCAATGGGGTTTGGATTTCATAGGGGATATTAATCCGCATTACAATGGCTAGCATAGATGGATTTTAGTAGCCACTGATTATTTTACCAAATGGATTGAGGCCATCCCCACTAAGAAAACTAATCACCAGGTTGTCATGAAATTCTTGATAGAAAACACTTTCACTAGGTTTGGTTGCCCAACTAAATTGGTTACATACAATACAGTAGCTTTCAAGGCAAAAGATTTAGTGGACATGTGTGACTCAATGGGCATTTAAACTAGTGCATTCCACCTCTTATTATCCTCAAGGTAATGGCCTAGCATAATCATGCAATAAAATCTTAGTAAGGATAATAAAAAAGCTGCTGGAAGACAACAAAAGGAACTGGGATTCCATGTTGAAGTTTGCATTATGGACTAACAGAGTTACCACCAAGAAGTCCATAAGGAATTCTCCATTCAAGCTAGTATATGGCATTGACGTTGTTTTCCCAATCCAATTGACTCTCCCTGTGGCCAAATTCTTGCAAGAAGAGCAGAACGAGGAAGGTAAGATGGCAAGGAGAATGAGTGACTTGGCTGAAGTTCATTAGATTAGAGATTAATTGATTGAGAGGTCTGCAATACATCAAAAGAAAATCAAGGAAGCTTTTGACAAAAAGGCAAAGATGGACAACTTTCAGGTTGGTGACTGGGTTCTCAAATGGGATGCCCTGAAGGAGAAGAAGGGAAATCATGGCAAATTTGACGCTATATGGATAGGACCATTTGTCATCTCTCAGGTGCAGGGGAACAATACTTTCATGCTACAAAGTTTGGAAGGAGAAGATATTTTTGATGGCCCAGTCAATGGGTGGTTTTTGAAAGTTTATTTTGTTTAAGGCTTTCAGGCCTCAGTATTGTAAATATGTTATTTTTCAAAGTTTTAGTGTAGGCATAGATAGACTCGGTGCCCAATGGAATACTAGGTAATATTTCTAATCTTGTTTCTCATGAAAAAGGCAATGGTCTATAGTTCTTGAAACCTCACAGGGAGGCTTTCATCCCCAAAAGGAGCCAGTGTTAGCCCTGAGGTGCAACGCTGACCTTCGGAAAGTCAATGGAAATATTTGGGCTTCTTTGTTGTTCTTAAAGGGCTCCCACATGGGCCATTATCACCCTTCTTCCCTTACCCCACTCACACTTTACCCTTTCTCTTCCCTAACTTAACCTTCGTGCCCCGACAAATTCCTCTTTGGCCTTAGCCCCAATCGCAATAGCCAAAACCCCCATAAAACCTTACCCATCCATTATATGCACCCTTAGCACAATTTCCAAGGCCACCTCATTCTCCCCCCTCTCTCTGTCGTTGATATTTCCCTACGGATCCAATGGCCCATGTCGCATCCGATACACAAACTTGCCTGATAGTCCTCCACTGTCATATCACCCCCACCAGATCTAAGGGTCATCACCCATATCGTGTAGACAACAAGCACGATAGATACTCGCACGATGAGGGTGGTTACTTTTTCCCCGCCACTACGTGTCATCCATTGAATCGCATCGTGTGAGTTCTGACACTTACCGCTTATTGCCTGATGCCCGCGTGATAAAAACCATTATCACTTAAATTAAACCACCTTGTACATTACCATCCGAACATCTCTGCCACCCGATAACCATCTGATCTACCTTCCTAAAGATCCAACGGCCCAGACATAAGTCGCTTCCACCATGACCACTAGCTTCCAAAAAGCAATCCCCACCACACATCTCCTTTGATCCGACAACCACCATTCACGATTACTCCCAACCGCTCATCTGCCCACGCACTCCACACTCCACTCCCTGTCCGTTGCACAAAGGAGAAAATGGTCGACTCTTTCAGTCTAGTGACAGTCTGACCATGAAACTGAATTTAAAGAAGAGCATGGCCGGAAGAGAAAAGGACATTGCACAACTCAGCTACCAAATTAAATAGGCATGGAATTCCACTACCATGATTAATCTGACCACCTGGAGGATAGCACGGTACTAGAACTGATTAGGTTTTCGTAGTGGAGAAAGCAACTATGTTCAAAGATGCTATTAGACAGTTAATGGTAGTTGGTGGTCAATTAAGACCCCTCCATCCCTAAACGACTAAGGGCCATTGTAATGATAGGTTATAAATAGCCAATAGCATGATGTAATCAAGGGTTGGCAATTGTGTTTTGGTTCAACTTCTGGAGACTGTAGATACTCTGTAACTTGCAACGTCTCATCTTCATTTTCAGCAATACAAGCTTATTTTGTTGTTACATGCTCAATGTCCATTTCTTTTTTGTTCTAGACTTGTACCTGTAATGTATTATTCATGATATCTCCTATGCCTAATGCTAGGTAATTGTCATCTTATCTCTGTATTAGTAAATTGTATGTGTTGTCGAATAGGTCACCCATGTTTCTTTTGTATCTAACGCCCGATAACTGTCATCTTATCTCTACGTTGATAGATTAGATTTGCATGTTTCTTTACTAGTTGTAGCTGGCCATCATACATTTGTGTATGCATCTACTGGTGTGGTTAGTATTCTCCATTCATCCATTTAATCTACAAACTGTTGAGCTATGGTGGCATAAATCCTTGTCGTCTAAGGGTGTTCATGCATGTTTGGAGTGAAAATAGAGTGGAAGTAGTTATCTAGCTTGAGCCAAACCATTACTCATCCCAATAAGTTCCTGGAACCATATTGAAGATTATATGTTACCAAGCATCTCCGAGCTACAACCTAGGAGAGTTTCCTGGAGTCCTAACAGGTACAACAACTCATTGTCACAATCCGGTCGATGCCTCAACCTTATGGTATACAGATTAGTATGGATTTTTCATTACCAAGGTCAAACTTCTAAGAACATGTATGCTCAGGGAGTACGATTCTCATATGCTTACCCAACCCTTCAGTCGCCTTTATCTCCTCATGGCCTTCCCTACATGTATGGTTGTCAAAACTAGCCTAGTGCATGACACATGAAGTAGAGAATCATGTCCATCATCACTCCCTTTCAACCAGGGAGGATATTCTTGTTGGGTTATGTTATATTATTTCCACGACTAGCCTACATAGTTAACTAGAGGGTTAGAGGGGGAGCGGATCCCCCATTCGTTGCGTCGATTTTTTAGTGGGGGAGGGGGGAAGGGGGGGGGCACACAGGGTTTGAAGGGTACCCGTAACCCCACTTTATGGGGTCCACGGCAACACCCCGGAAAATTTTGGCTTTGGACCTTATGTTACATTGGGCAGAACCACCTATGGTTTTGTACATGATTTTCGCACATGTTTTTGGATGCGATAGTTTTCAATCCATGGTTTTAGATGTAATGGTTTTTGGGTCCATGGTATTGGATTCTTCAACATGTATAAATATGTATTGTAACAGTGAAAGGAAAATAATGAAAAATCAAGCTAGTAGTCCTGGTTTTGGGGTCCAGGGGAAAATCTCTCTGTATATGTGTTATGCTCTCACATTGTTTATTTTCTGTGTCTTAGAATTCATATGCAAGTACTTTATGTACAGGGTTAAAACCTACATTTGGTATCAAAGTTGTTTTGGCTTCAAGGGGACGCCTTTTTTGCTCAGGGGTTTCACTCAGACCTACGGTAGACCTTGTTCAGTAGGAGATCTGTGGGATCGATTCTGGTGGTGAAACAAGATGGTAAGCAGTGGAAAAATAGAGATCGAGAAATTTAATGGTCAGAGTTTTTGAGTTGTGGAAACTCAAGATGGAGGATCTGTTGGTGGATAAATATCAGTGGATCACGTTAGAACTGAGTACTAAACCAACGGGAGTGTCCGATGAAGAATGGAAGAAGTTGGATTGGAAGGGAAAGAGCACAATATGATTGTGTGTCTCAGATTCATTATTGCTGAACGTATCAAGGGAAGCTATGGCGAAGGCTTTGTGGGACAAGTTAGGGACTTTGTACCAATCTAAGTCTCTGGTGAATAAAATGTTCCTGCGGAAAAAGCTATATAACCTGAGGATGAAAGATGGAGACTCGATGACAAAGCATATGAACACATTTAATACTGTGGTAAGTTAGTTAGCATCTGTTGATATTAAAATTTCAGATGAAGATAAGTGCATCAGTCTGTTGTGTTCTCTACTAGATTCTTGGGATAGTCTGGTTATTGCAATAGGTAGCAATGCAACTGCCTTGGAGTTTGATGAAATAGTCTCATCCTTGATGATGGAGGAGATGAGAAAGAAAAATATTAAGAGTGAGAATGGTGATGCCTTATATGTACCAGGATGGTCCTAGAAAAGAAACAAAAAGAAGTCATCGAGTGGGAGATCTAAATCTAGCGAGAGATCTAAGTCTCCAGGAAAACCTGTAACAGTGGTGTGCTGGAAATGAGGAAAGGAAGGGCACTACAAAAGGGACTGTAATTCTAAAGCTCCTAATAAAGGAAAGGAATTTGATGATGCTCCTTCTACAGAGTCTAAAATTACCTCAGATGAAGGTGAGGATGTGTACTTGGCTTCTTTAAGTACACATGTCGATCATGAGGCATGGTTGATTGACTTAGGTGCATCCTTTCACTTCACTCCCCATAGAGAGTGGTTTTGCAAGTATGAGAAATACGATGGTGGTGATGTCTTCTTAGGGGATGATAGCAAGGCTAGAATCGTGGGTTGTGGAAAAGTAAAGTTGAAGTTGCAAGGTAGAAGGGTTAGATCACTTCCGGGTGTTCTGCATATTCCTGCATTGGCCAGAAATCTGATTTTTGTAAGAAAGTTGGATGATGCAGGTGTAAAAACAGTTTTCGAGAAGGATACCTGCAAGATGGTTCGGGGAGCACTGGTATTTATGCAGGGAGTTCAAATTGGAACTCTATACAAGTTGCAAGGTAGCACAGTTGTTGATGGGTGCAACAGTTCGTGGTTCCTGAAAGTGGAGCAAAAAATCTAGTGGTCTCTGAGAGAAGGCCATGTTGTTGCATCAGAGGCTTGGACATTTGGAGATAAGGGCCTTCGAATACTTCATGGTAAAGGTATGGTATAAGGTATGAGTAATAGCTCTCTAGATTTTGATTTCTGTGAAAATTGTGTATATGGGAAGTAGAATTAGGTGAGTTTCCCCTTTAGTGGTAAGAGGGCGAAACAGATATTAGAGCTTGTGGACAGTGATGTATTTGGACCTGTGAAGGTTCCATCACTGGGTAAGTCTATGTACTATGTATCATTTATAAATGACTTCTCAAGGAGTACATGGATATATTTCCTTAAGAAGAAATCTGAAGTCTTTGACAGGTTTAAAGAATTCAAGGCTCTGGTGGAAAACCAGACAAAGAAGAATATAAAGGTGTTGAGGATAGATAACGGTGGAGAGTTTTGGAGTAAGGAATTTAAAGAATTCTGTAAGAAGTGTGGTATATCACGACAGAAGACTACTCCATATACACCTCAGCAAAATGGAGTTGCAGAAAGAATGAATAAGATGTTGATGGAAAGGGCAAGAAGCATGCTCAGTGGTGTTGGGTTAGGACAGGAATTCTGGGCAGAGGCGGTGGAGACAACATGTTACCTAGTCAATAGATCACCCTCATCAGCGTTGGAGGATAAAACTCCACAAGGGGTATGGATTGGTAAGGAACCCTATCTTTCACATCTGAGGGTATTTGGATTTAATGCATATGTACATGTTCCAAAGGAGAAATGAACCAAGTTGGATAGTAAATCTGAAAAATGCATCTTTATTGGGTATAAGGATGGTTTAAAGGGTTATAAGCTTTGGAACCCAGTAACAAGGAAGGTTGTGTACAACTGAGATGTGGTTTTCAGAGAGGTGAAAGATGTTATTAAACATGAAGTCCAACCAAAGGAACCTGAGAAGATAGAGTTTGAGCTAAAGGAGGAAGAATCAGACTCTACAACAGAGGAGGAATCAGAAGATAAAGAGCCACAAACTCCGGGTGTGAGAAGATCAATTCGAGAAATAAGGCAACCAGAATGGTATAGTCCATTTGCTTTCTATTCAAATTTTGCTTTATCTATTACTGATGATGATACCAGAACTATGAAGGAAGCAGTAGATTAAGAGGATGGAAAACTCTAGAAAGAAGCCATGGTTGATGAAATGGCATCTTTGCACAAAAATGAGGCTTGGGATCTAGTGGAGTTGCCAGCTGGAAGGAAACCCATTGGCATCAAATGGGTGTTTAAGGAAAAGACAAATGCATAAGGAAAGGTGGAGAAATACAAAGCTTGGTTGGTAGCAAAATGTTATTCCCAAGTGCCGAGAATTGATTTTGGTGATATTTTTTCTCCTATTTCCAAGGTAGCTTCTATTAGATTACTTTCATCTGTTGCTGCTACTTTTGATTTTGAGGTAGAACAGATGGATGTGAAGACAACATTTCTTCACCGAGATCTAGAAGAGGAAATCTACATGAAGCAACCTAAAGGCTTTGCAGTGAAGGGTAAGAAAGAACTAGTGTGCAAGTTAAATAAGTCTTTGTATGGGTTAAAATAGTCACCAAGGATGTGGTATCAGAAATTTGATACATTTATACGGGGACTTCTCTTCACCAAAAGCAAAGTAGATCACTGTGTGTATTTTAAATTAATTGGTGACTGTGGTATTTATTTGGTCTTGTATGTGGATGATATGTTGCTGGTTGGAAATGACAAAGAAATTATCTAGGATTTGAATACCCAATTATCCTCCAAATTCAACATGAAAGATCTTGGTGCTACAAACTATATTTTGGGCATGGAAATTAAAAGAGATCAGGCAAAGAGGAAGCTCTAGTTAAACTAGAGGAAGTATGTCAAGACAATAATGCAAAGGTTTAAAATGCAGGATAGTAAACCGGTGAAGGTTCCTATTCTTGTAGGTGTGAGGTTATCTATTGAACAGTGTCCCAAGACACAAGAAGAGGAAGAGGACATGTCCCGTGTTCCATATGCAAGTGCAATCGGTAACTTGATGTATGCAATGGTCTGTACTAGACCAGACATTGCACATGCAATGGGAGTATTGAGCAGATTTATGTCAAAACCAGGGAAGGAGCACTGGATAGTAGTGAAGCGGGTTTTTAGGTATTTGTGTGGCACTACTGATTATGGCTTGTGCTACCAAGAAAGACCAAGATTGGATAGAATATTAGATACTCGTGGCTTTGTTGATGCAAACTGGGCTGGAGATCTAGATCAGAGAAGATATACAAGTGAGTATGTGTTTAACCTATTTGGTGGTGCAGTCAACTGGATGAGTAAGAAACAATCTATAGTGGCACTATCAACTATAGAGGCAGAATACATGGCAGCCACTCATGCAAGCGAGGAAGTAGTTTGGTTGCAGAGATTGTGTTCAAGTATGGGGTTAGTACAGGGAGCTATAAGGATAGACTGTGACAGCTAAAGTGAAATTTTCTTGGCAAAGAACTCTGCATCTCATTCAAAGAAAAAGCACATTGATGTTCAGTATCACTTTGTGATAGATATGATAGAAGACAAAAAGGTGTTGCTAGTAAAAGTGGACACTTTAAAGAATACTGTAGATGCATTGACAAAATCTATGAGCTCTGAGAAGTTCTCTTGGGTAAAGAAACAATGGGCATTTCAGGGCTAGAAAAATGACTAAGCTCTCTTATGGCCTCCTATAGAAAGAAAACAACAAGTGGGAGAATGTTGGGTTGTGTTATATTCTTTCCACAACTAGCCCACGTAGTTAACTGGGGGGTTAGAGGAGGGGCAGAGCCCCCCCTTTGTTGCACCGATTGTGTAGCGGGGGGGTCATAGGGGGTTTGAGGGGTACCTATAACCCCACTTTATGGGGTCCGGGGCAGTGCCCCGAAAAATTTTGGTTTTGGACCCTATGTTAGGTTGGGTGAACCCACCTATGGTTTTGTGCATGGTTTTTGCACATGTTTTTGGACACGATGGTTTTCAATCCATGGTTTTGGATGCAATGGTTTTTCGGTCCATGGTATTGGATGTTTCAGCATGTATAAATATGTATTGTAATATTGGAAGGAAAATAATGAAAAATCAAGCTGATAGTCCCAGTTTTGGGATCCAGGGGAAAATCTTTATGTATATGTGTTTTTTGTGTTATGCAATCGCATTTTTTATTTTCTATGTTTTAGAATTCGTATGCAGATAATTTCTGTACAGGGTTAAAACCTACAATACTCATTCCTCTGCACATAAAAGGAATATATCCCAGCTCCCTCTCAACTAGCGAAATGTGTCCAACATCAACTACTTTGTTCTTCTAGTGGAGATCGTATTGAAGTAGCTACACATGCTCTTCCTTTTACATGATCATGTCATCAAAGAACTTCAACCTTCCTAAACATCATGGATCCATCCTCTAACACTTGGGACCTTAACTTAAAGGCATACCTTAAAAACTTAAGAGTTAGAATGTTTTCTCAAAATCCACAACCCTTTAAGGATTCAAAGCTCCCTTTGAAGTCATCATTCCTTTGTACATTCTATCTTCATAATACAACAAGGCCTAGCTTCATCTATCAATCATTAATATGCTCATTAGATGAAAACTTCAATATCATCAAGGTTTTTGTAGCTCCTCTTTCTTTCATGCTCATGGTTATCATCAAGCACGAGTTTTTCTTTGTCTTGTTCTTCTATCTTTCTCATCTAGGTTTCACAATTTTGAAAGCTTCATTATGTACCTGTAATTTTCATCGACAAGAACAACCAAGAAAAATATACAAGTACAAGAACATGAGATCATATCTGCTAATCTAGGATTTTTATGATTTCTAAAAGGTTTGCATCTATGGTTTTGGTTACAAACCCTAGATATCCTATGACTTAACCCTTATTAGGGTTTTTATTTTAGGGAAAACATCTATTACTAGGGTTTTGAATTTCAAACACTAGTTTTACTTTTACTTCAACCCTTGTTATGGTTTTTCCACAAACCCTAGATTCTATCTAGAAACCCTAGAAATAAAAAATTAGGGTTTCATGAGAAAAAACAAATAATTATGGTTTTTCCTTTTCTTTTTTCCTTTTTTTCCAAACCAAGTCCCATCTATAGTGTATGAACCTTAAATACCAAAAACCTTAAAAATGTAAAATCTACCAATAATATACTCTTATTATGCAAAATTATGCTCAAAATCCTAATTACTTTTCAGAACCTTTCAAAAGATTATTACCATAATTTAAATAGTCACAGAAATTATATGTACCTTTTAGATTTAACATGTTCTCCTTTTTGCAAATATCTGGTCAAGTTTATTAAAAAGGGACAGCCTTTTTAACATAGGGATGAGCTTCATCAATCTTCATATTTAATATTGCCATAACATATTCCAAAATTTTCCTCTTAATTAATCATTGTGCACAGACCAGACTTTATGAATACGAATCTTTCGTATTACAGTCACGTATCCCAACCAAATGAAAATCCTTCGCCAACTAGCTTGTGTAGTCAAACAATTTGATGCCATATAATGACTTTGTTGAGCCATTGGTGGGATGATATATATATATATATATATATACACGACGTCTTTATTTTGCTGATCATAACCTGATCAAGATATTTGAGCTATAATATACAAGTCACACCAATGCAAATTTAGATGTACATATAGCGAGTCCCTCAAAGTGTACGTGTCACGAGTCAATTCAAATGTTAGCCAATGAACCATACCAGCCACGAATTTCGGAATATATTTAACATGCCACAGAAGGATGCGGGTCATTTGTTATTACATGTGAAAAGCAATCCTCAGAACTATAATAATAAATAAAGTGCGAGCAAGCTTCTATAGTGCTGGTGCGTTTCATCGTGTGCTTCATCGTGTGCGATCATCCACAGAATATGAATCACACAGAGAATACGAATCTCATTGATATAATTAATAATGAGTGCAGACAACAGGAATGAGCCATTGTAGTTTAATTGCATGCCACTTCATCAATCATTACATTGATGTGAGCATCCGAAGCTCAGCGAACCAGAACTCTCGAAGCTTTGGCGTCCATGGCCATTACCAATCACTGATAGACGCTTGACAACGACGGTCCATTGCATGTCTGTAGCTCCCTTTAGCTTGTCACAAGTGCTATTCATCCATGCATATCAACCTTCCGTCGTGCCGACACCTACTGGCTGTTGCATTCAACCTTTCATGCTCACATGACACAGACACGTATCAGAGTCCTCTTATGCCATTTATCTGTTTCGAAGGAAAGGGAGTAAAGTTTTTCTCTTTGGCTGGTCTCTCTCATAGAGACAGAGCCGAAGTTCTCGGTCTTTCCTCCGTTTGAAAAACTCTCTGCAATTCCTCTCCCACCCTGTCTTTCGGTCTTCATCCTTCTGGTTTTTGTTTTTGCTGGCGAATATCACGCTCTCACTTCGGCGCGCACCGGGTAAAGAGAGTTTCCTGGATTTGTCTCAATGATATTTAATGATATTTTTTATAGATCCCAAAGAGCTACTGGATTACAAATTAATAGAGCAAAATCTACCCTCTTCCACAACGATACCAACATGGAGATGGTGATATGGATCTCTGAGTTGTTTGGAATTGAATCGAAATCGCTCAAGGAGGGTATGAAATATTTGGGATTTATGAAATATTTGGGATTTCAACGGAAGGGGATGGGCTATTGGGCTATTCCAAAGCGAATTGGCATTGGGTAATAGAAAGATATTACAAGAAAATTTCGGTGTGGGAATACAAGACTCTTTCCCTGGTAGGCAGAATTATTTTAGTTCAAGCGGTCTTAGCACAATTAGCTGTTTATTGGGCTCATATATTCTTCCTTCCGGCAAGTATTATTCACAAAATGAACAGGGTATCTACGAATTTTATCTGGGGCGGTAAATTTAAACAGAGGAAATTCCATCTTTCCAAAATGGAAAAGATCTCTCTTCCAAAGAATCTTGGCGGTTGGGGTCTATTAGACTTATAGAATTTTGGTAAAGCGCTCCTATGCAAATCTCTGTGGAGGGAGTATCACTATAAAAAAGAAATACATGAAAGGCAAAGATTTGGAATTATGGTACAAGAAGGGATCAATTGGAGCCAAACAAGGTTCCTTTAAGAAGGGATCGATTGGAGCCAAACAAAGTTCCACTATTTGGCTTAGCCTCAGCGAAATTGAGCAATACTTCTTAAAGAATTTGAGATGGTGTTTATATTCTGGCAGCAGAATTTAAATTGGAATAGACCCCATTTTGGGAGGGCGGGATTGCTTATCCATCCATGAAAATCTCTTGTTCTCCTTCTATAGGAAGGGCATTTTCAGGTGGGACAAATTAATATCAGAATGGCATGGAACTACTCCCTTATGGAAAGAAGCTCGTGATCTTCTGTCAGGGCCTCCAGTTTTGCCTCCAGTTTCCGTATGGAATTCTATGAAGGACGCTCTTTGTAGCTATGGGTTCCATCGATCAGGACGGCAGACCATCTTATGTGGATTGTGCCAAATGCAAAGCTATTGGTTCGTGTAAAAGACATATACACAGATATGATTAAATTAAAGGCATCTAGTTCCTTTTCTTTATATCCTTCGATCCTAAGTCAGGATGCCCTCTCAAAATGATTCTCTTCTAGTGGCTGGTCTTCCACAATAAAAACTTGTCTTGGGAAAATTTGAGGAAAAGGAACCAGCAGGGACCGAGTAGATGTTCTATGTGCGAATCGGCGGAGGAATCCAATTTTCACATGTTTTTCCAATGCAAATCGTCTTTGCAAATCTAGTACAAATTGTTTCTACTTTATGGTTTCCCTCCTGTTGTTTTTGTTTCAATCCATGCAACTTTTGAATGGTGTGCTCAAAGAGAATCTTGGAGATCTTTTATTATCATCGTCATATGGTGCGCATGGAAAGGAGGAACCGCAGAACCTTCAAAGACTCAAAGGTCCCCCTAAAGTCTATCTTGCAACATATCATCTCCATCTATGATTCTATGCCTTTAAAACAGCCCAAGATGAAAAAAGTTTGCATGAAAGAAAAAGAGTGTCCCCTCAAAAGGTCCCCCTAAAGTCTATCTTGCAACATATCATCTCCATCTATGATTATGTGCCTTTAAAACAGCGCAAGATGAAAAAAGGTTGCATGAAAGAAAAAGAGTGTCCCCTCAACAGAGCTCCTTGTGCTTTTTTCGATGGGGCCGAGCAACATAACATTTGTGGCTGTGGTGTTCACATTATTATGGACGAGAAGCTACAATACTTTATCTCATGGAACGGTGGGAATGGTACTAATAGTCTTACTGAGGCAAGGGCTCTAGCTGGCCTGCTTGCTTTCTGTGTGTTTTTTTATATTCAGCAAATCTCAATTTATGGCAACTCAAAAACAATGATTGATCATGTTAAGGGTGCCTGCCACATTAGTTGCCCTCATTTAGCGGGGTGGATGGATAGAATTATGTTTTTCTGGGGGCGCATGGGAGATTGCTCAATTCACCACATCTTCCGTACCCAAAACTTTCAAGCTAATTGCCTCTCAAAGCAGGGGTTGTTTTTAGATTCTGGCTCTTGGTCCATGATGGTTTTAGATGGAGAGTCTTCCTGCTTCATTCAGGACTTCTTTACTCCCAGGTTTTGAATTTCTTTAGTTTTCAATTCAAGGTCATTCTCATCATCTTATCTGCTACTTTTAGTATATATCATGAGTTATGCCCAGTGTCTTTTAATATGGTTCTAGTCATATGATGCTCTTTTCTATGATGATTATAAGCTCTGATTTTTGGAATGGTGTTTTTGGCTTCTGCATCTTTGGGAATTCCTATTCCTACAGGCCTTGTCTCAAATTTTTGGTCTGCTGGCTATCTGGAGCCTGTTTTTTTGGAACTCTAATATTGACTTGATATAATACTATGATATTTTTCCTCTCCGCAAAAAAAAGACGATGAAAAGAGAATCGACGATGACGAGAAATTCTTGATTTTGTTGTGTAGATTGAACCACTAATAGATTACCTTAAAAAAAAATGAGTCACATATACGAACCAAATTAGATCCTTAGAAAATGATGTGATTCACTAAATAATGTAATGTCATCCGATTCATATAGAGATGATGCCGGGCTTTTCATGTTAGTCTTTGTGGCAACCCCTGTCAATTTAAGGTTGTGTAAACATAACTCAAAATAGGTATTGTGATTTACAGTCACAAGGGATGTGTTCTTCAATACAAATAATTGTTACGTGCCACGCGATGCCAGTTAATATGATTCAATGTTATGGATAACAAGCTAGAAAAGAAACGATGTAAATATCCATGGGCTGCAAGTCACAGTCCTCATCATTTGCGCGAGCCATACCACTATACCGTGAACCATCAGATTTGAATCACTGAAAGAAGCGAGTCTCTGAACCTTCCGGAATTAACTACTGCCATGAATGCGAGCCTTGGAGACTAAGACACGTGCCACATACAGTTACTGTTATTGCAAACTATTACTTCTAAAATGAGAGTCATCAGAGTATAGCGCAAGTAGTTCTACTTTTGCACAACGAATATCGTTTATCCTTATAAACTCCTTGTTCAGAATCGGGACTTTTACGAATTTCCTTCATGGTAAACATGATAATATGTATATCAAATCACAGATGCGAGTATCACAGATATGTGGTCGAGTGCTAGCTTCAACATTTTATAGATAACAAACCTCAAATATGTGTTAACAAATATAGGAATCGCAACGAACTACTATATCTTAAACGAGGAACTAGTCCACTGTAATACCCGTTGGAAACTCAGAAAGGCAAAACGATTGCCTAGAGTTGATAATTACTTCTGATATTTTTGAATTTTTTATATATTTTATGTTATTTTATTATTTTATCTTAGTTCATCCAGCAATTATTGAAAACAAAATATGAAGATTAGATGTAGGGCACAGCCAGGGCTAAAACACAGATGTAGGGGGACAACCAGGGCTAAAACACCTATAAGGGGAAAATTCAGTCAAGAACTCTTCCTTCAGTAATTCAAATTGAGATGGACCAAGACCCTAGACCAACAAATTTTCCTCCTCCACCAAGTGAGCATTCCAAGATGATATAGTACAGTCTCTTCTATCCAAGAGGTTCAACCCAACAACAATCTAGAAATTCGACTTCTTAGTTGCAGTATTTATATCTCTTACAAAAAAAATTCAGTCTAAGAATTTTGGCTCTCTTTTAGTAGCTACACAAGATCACACGTGTGGGAAAGAGAGAAAATCTTGTATGCTTGAAAAGTCTTCCCTCTTAGCTATCCTTCTTCTTCTTCTTCTTGTTCCTTGAATTTCACACTTTTTCTGCAATTCGAACTTACTTGAGAGTGTGTGACAAATGAGGTCAAGTTTCTCAAATAGATAGGCTTCTTATGAGGTCTTATTACCCTATTTGAGGCCAACTTTTCCTTCCTTGAGGCCAACTAGGTGGAAGAGACCTAATTGACCTAATTTACAATAAAATAATTTTCTTCTTTGACAAATAATTCTCAAGAAGGGTTCTTTACAATATGACACATACAAGGACACTTGACATAAACCTTAGAGGTCTACAATGGAGACCTTGACCTA